>JAUMHM010000031.1:67730315-67744463 GCA_032362435.1 Melikaiella ostensackeni
CCAGCCGATTCGGTTGATCGCTTGGCAGACGCTCCGCGCGGGAAGGCTCATTACTTTTCAATCAAACCCTGTATATTTAAAACCCTTGAATTCTGTTGAAGTCCTCTGAGATCCCTGGAAAACTCTGCAATTTTTTTAAATCCCCTTAAATCTATAAAAATTTCTTTTAATCTTATGGAATTTAGCTACGAAATCTTGGAAATTAAAAAAAAAACGAGAATCTCTGGATCAAATTTGGACTTTACACAACACTCTTAAATGCCCCCATTTAAATTTAATTAAACTTCTTTTTTCTCTCGTCATATTTTATTTTTATTTGTTTTTAAATCACATTCAAAGAACATTTACGAAAAATCTACCAACGTTTCAGTGCTCGTTGGAACATTTTTTGCAAATATTTTTTGATTGTGATTACAAAAAAATAAAGTAAAAAAAACGAGAGAAAAAGAAGGAAGAGGATTTGGAGGTTGTTTTCTTTTTCTTTACTTTATTTTTATTTTATTTTTTCATTTGATTCTTGTTTTTTCTTAATTTCCAAGAATTTTGTCGTTAAATTTGAATTTTTGAAGTTACAGAAAAGTCTAAATTTTGATTTATGCTGAATTTACATAATTTCTTAAATTTTTTTTCTTATGGAATCTTTTATTTTATTTTTTTCAAATCCTATGAATCCCTCAGATATTGTAAATTTCCTTGAAATCCCTTAAAATATTGTGATACCATAAAAACTTTTCGAAATCTTTGAAATCTCGCGAAATCATTTTAAAGTTCTTAGAAAATTTTAAATCTCACGAAATTCACCGGAATCTTCTAAAATACACTAATATATTCTTTAGAATCCTTTAAAATGGTTCAAATCTCGTAGATTTTGTACAATCCTTAGAAATCTTTTAAAATCCCATTCAACGTCTTGAAATTTTTAATGTCTTTTTAAATTTCCTTCAAAAATGTTCAAATCTTTAAAATCCCTTGAAATTTTTGAAATCTCTTGAAATTCATTACAATTTTTTAAATATTCAAGGTCCTTGGAGATCCTATAACATCCCTTGGGTCTGGTAAAATCCCTACAAATCCCTTGAAATACTTTGAAGACCCATTAAATTATCTTGAAATTTGTAATATCTCTTAAAATTTCTACAAAAATGTTAAAAATTCTGAAATCAGATGAGTCTTCTTGGAATCTTTTTAAATCCCTTGAAATCTTTTGAAATTGTGATTTTTGAGGTGGCGGATGTTATTTTAGCCAATCAGCGAAGAAGTTTGAAAATATGTTTAAGGCCATGTAATACTTATCCGATTCCTACTTTACCAAATTTTTTCGCAACAACTAACGTCACACAAATTGAGATATCGAGTTGAAAATTTGAGAAATTAATTTAATGGCACTAAGGAACGTTTGTAATTTGTATGGTCCTAAATTTCTGAAACTATAGAAAAACTTTAATTTTGGACAATTTGTGCAATTTTTTTTTTAATTTTCAGAAATTTAGGACCATACAAACGTTTCTTAGTGCCTTTCATATAATTTCCTAGATTTCCAACTCGATATCTCAATTCGTGTGGACGTGAATTGGTGCAAAAAAATTGTCGGTAAGGTAGGAATCGAGTAAGTATAACATGGCCTTAAAGGCAGAGTGAAGAAATAGTTGCATTAGCGAGCAATTTGAGAAAATAGTAGCATTAGTTTCGTTATTTTGAAAATAGTAGCAAAATGATTGCATCGTTAAAAAAAGTGAAAAAAGTGTCAATAGTGTCCTTAGTCCGAGGCCTGTTATCTTTGAAAATGCCATGCGACTTTTTGTGGTTTTTTTTCGAAATTCCATGCGACTTTTTTTTAAATTCGATGTGACGAATGCTAATTTTTTTAAGGCTTCTAGTCGATCCGAGCACTCACGAAGTTCTATCCTAAAATTAAACAATTTGTTACACGAAAGTTTTGGCATTCCCAAATTTCAGTCTTGTATCAGTGTTCTATTCTTTCCGAAATTCTATTCTATAAATTTCTATTCTTTTTGAAAACAGGTAAAAAGATTTGCTTCTGTTTAACAGTGAACGTCTTCATGTACAAACTACACAATTTGGAAAATCAATTTTGAAAATCCTCTCCTGTAAAGTTTGCAAAATCGAAGATAGCGCCCTATGGTTTTAGAATCACGAAATGTCTGACTCGTTTTTACACCTTGTGTGATACATCCCTTCAATTTCCTGTAGTTTATAAATTTTAATTTTCTCTATAAAGTTATAAATTTTCTTTATCCTATAATGTAGATAATGAAGTTCTTTGACTAAAATTTTAAACACTTATTGGCTCGTGCAAAAGGGGGGAAAATGAGTCTTACTCATCGGGAGTCATCGACAATAAATAATCTCTTAAAGTGCACCGCACGATGACTAATCGTATTTGTAGGCTGTTCTGCGTACTTACCCAAAGTATGCGAGGGTGTCAGGAAATTGGCAGTGGGATTCTTGCAAGGCAGTTTCTGAGTTTGTCTTTAGCTTTAGTCTTTAGAAAAGGAAGGCTCCAACTTCCCACCTGTCTTGTAACCCGAGGGAGGCTAAAAAGAAGTTCACCTTGGGTGCATAGAGCACATTAATCATAAAAAATTGCATCTATTTGTATGCATAATCGCAAATACCAGATCAGTCATGACAAATTCTCTACTTCTACTATCATGAGGTAATCTCGAAGCAAATTGTTTTATTTCTTTTTTTATTACACCATTAAGCCGATATACCTGTACTACCGGGGATCTAGGACTTTCTATGGTATGGGTAAGTAAGGGATATGTAGAAGGGATAGGTTTTAGATCAATCTAAAAGTCGTGTGTTGTTCATTCAAACGACACACTCATTCCACAACACCGTTCGGACACGGATCGTTGATCAATCTCTCTAGCAATCACTCCAGGTGAACAGCTTCGCAAAGCTATACTAATTTACTAAGAAAATCTCTTCACGCGGGCCCATTAGTATCCAAAATCGTTCGTTCCAGGCAAAAAGTGTAACGAATAAAGCTAAAATTGCAATATATAATTCTGCGCTTGCACCTACTGTGCTGCATGGTAGCGAGACCTGGACATATCAAGAAAAGAATAGGAGTAAAGTAAACGCGGTTGGCATGCAGTTCCTGCGGAATATGTGCGGTAAAACACTTATGGACAAAGTCAGTAATGAGTGGCTTCTCAAAGAATGTAGCGTAGAAGAAACATTGTTTGACGAGAGTGAAAGAAATTTGCTGAGATATTTTGGTTATGTTGAGAGAATGAATCAAGAACGTTTAACGAATCAAGTTTAGTATATTTAGTTACAGTGAGCGGTAAGGTACCCAAAGGTAGACCGAAGAAAGAATGGTTGTAATGTGTGAATGAAACCCTGGAGAGAAGGAATATTCGAAGTCGTAGAAATACAAGAACGTGCATGAAACGATGCCTGGATGTAACGGAAGCAAAAAATGTATGCGTGCATAGAGATGTATGGAGTGCAATTGTTTATAAGAAGTTATAGCCTAACTTTTAATGAAATAATTAGTTATCGTGGTAATGTAACTTAAATTATTTGAAAATTTTCAAATTTAGGACCCTTTTGATTTAAATTTGTATTAAAATAATGCAGAACTATAGTTCGTGCAAAATTACAAGACGTAAGAAACTTGAAGATTTTTCCATTGTGAGTGGCGTTGTTGGTTTAGTCTTTCACGTCGACGAATGTTTATCTACGTTCTACGCATTCTTCGCTGTAATCAGTTGCTGGGTCACCAGCGTTACGAAGTCTTTATATTTTTGACTTTCGCATATATGAATTTTTTACTCCAGATTTAAATCACAATTTTTTTTCTATTTCCATTATGATTTAAGTACTTTATGTGAATTCTGTATTTGAATCTATAACCAAAAAAACTGCAATTTGCGTTAACAAACTTTAATTGAGACACTTTCAATATTGACTTCCTTATTACAGGGCTGCCACACAGTCACTTTTAGTCACTTTTTTTCTCAAATCACGTTTTAGTCACTTTTTAATATAAAGTCACTAAAGTCACTTTTTAAATAAAAAGATCACTTTAGTCACTTTTCTTTCGATAAATTAAAACAGAGAAACCAAGGGTTACACACTACTGAGTTTAGGTCTACCTATTGCTCAATTTTCTTGAATTCTTTTGAATTTTTTTGAATTCTTTGGAAATCCTTTCCAATTCACTTAATTCAATGGCTTTTTTTAATTCTAAAAATGTTATTCCATCTGCTTGAATTATTCTAAATTCACCCTGAATTCCTTTGAATTTTTCTAAATTCACTCAAATTTTACTAAAATCAATGGAATATTTTGGATTAAATTTTTTTTTCAATTCATTTGAATTCATTTGGGATACAATCTGAATTCTTATTCATTTATCCTGAATTTTTATTTTTATTTTTTAGAATTCTCTTGATTTTTTTTTTGATTTTATTAATTTTTTTAATTCTTCTGAATTCACTTCAGTTCTTCTAAATTTACTCAATTCTGCTCAATTCAATTGATTTTTTTTTAGTTTTCTTTAATTTACCCTGAAGTCCTTAAAACTCATCTTGAATTTTTAGCCATTTCATCAAATTCTTTTATTATTTTTTCTAATAATTTTTTCTATTTTTCTAAATTTCCTTCAAATTTAATGAATTCATGGAATTTTTAAAAATTCATCTTGAATTTTTATCAATTTCATCGAATTCTTCTCATTTCCCTTAAAATCCTCTAAATTCACTCAGGTTTTATTGTATTCATTGGTTAAAAAAAAATTAATTCACTTTAATTATGTTGAAGTAATTTTGTTCCATTCACTCAAATTCTTCTGAAATTCATCAAAGTCTCTTGAATTTCTTTGCATTCTTCTAAATTCACTTCAATTTTTCTGAAATCCATGGAGTGTTTTGCATCTTTTGAATTTTTTCAATTCATTTGCATTCATTTGGAATTCAACCTGAATTCTCTTGCATTCTTTAGAATTCTCTTAAATTCAGTCTGAATTCTATTGAATTTACTTGAATTCTTTTAAATTCACTCAATTCTACTCAATTTATTGGACTTTTTTGATTTTTTAAATAGATTTGTGAATTCATCCTGAAGTCTGTTAAACTCACCTTGAATTCTTAGGCATTTTATCAAATTCTTTTCGAATTTCCTTGAATTTTTCTAAATTCACTCCGAATTGAATGCATTCAATGATTTTTAAAAATATTTTTGAATTGTTTTCAGTCTACTTGAATTTTTATCAATTCATCGAATTCTTCTCATTTTCCTTAAATTCCTCCAAATTCAATCAGTTTTTATCTTATCTCTTGGTTTTTATTTTTGGATTTTTTCAATTCACTTAAATTCTGTTGAATTCGCCCAGAATTCTGTTCACTCCTAAATTATTCAATTCAGTGAAAATTTTTAAATTTTTTAAATTTTATTCATTCACTCATTCTTATGAATTTCATTAAAGTTTCTTGAATTCCCTTTAATTATTCTAAATTTACTCCAATTTTACTGAAATTAATATCGATTTTTTGAATTTTTGTCAATTCATTTCGTTTTGCCCGGAACTCTTTCGAATTTAACCTGAATTGTTTTGAATTCACTCTGAATTCTTATGAATTTATCTTGAATTCCTTAAAACTCACCTGGACTTATAAATTTCATCGAATGCTTTTGAATTCAAAAGAACATTAAGTCACATTATCAATGCACATTACTTTTTGAATTATTAAAAAGAATTTATCGATTCTTGTCGGATAGGGTGAATTGTACTTGAACTCTAGTTTAAAATATGTTCGTTTGGGGTCTTTGTAAAAATGGGGTTAGAAGGAACTTTTAATTCCCACGTGGATCAAAAATGGAAGCATCTGCTCGATAAACGAGGCTGCAACACAGTCACTTAAGTCACCTTTTGCTCATATCACTTTTCAGTCACTTTTTAAGATAATGTAACTACAGTCACTTTTTTAAATGAAAATATTACTTTAGTCACTCTTCTTTCAATAAATTAAAACAGAGAACCCAAGGGTTAACCACTTTTGAATTCAGGTCTATACCTATTTCTCAATTTTCATGAATTCTTTTGAACTCGCCCTGAATTCTTTGGAATTCCCTTGAAATCCACTGAATTAAATTGATCTTTTTTGGATTAAAATTTTTTTAATTCACCCTGAAGACTTTTAAATTCACCTTTACTTCTTATGAATTTTATCAGATTCTTATTCATTAAATTATATTCACTCCCATTCATCTGAATTCAATGGAATTTTCTTGGATTTTAAAAAGTTTGTTCCGTCTACTTGAATTATTTTAAATTTATCTTGAATTTATACAAATTTCATCGAAATCTTCGACATTAATTCAAAAGAACATGATTCACCTTATTAATGCACATTAGTCACTTTTAGTCAATTTTTGTTACTATTTGGGTTAGAAATTAGTCACTTTTGGTCACATTTTCGGTTTAAATAGGGCACGTTTTCATTTTTTAAATGTAAACTAGTCTCTGGCAGCTCTCTCGATAAAATGTATTTCATGCCTAATGCAGATGAAGTTGTACTGCCTCCACGAATCAATGCAAATTTTTCATTAAAAGAAAAGAATTCGATTTCTCAAGCTGGGAACAGTTCAGTTTATCGCTAAAATGCTCGCGCTGGGAACAAGATTGGCAATACGTATGCAAATTTTATTTCTAAATTGAAATTTTATTACGTTATCCGGACTAAGTTCTATATTTGACCGAAAAGAATGTACAAATTAAATTCCTGCAGGTTTTCGAGAATACTAAACAAAGTTGATTGGAAGATTGGATTTTTATGGATTTATAGAAGTAATTCGACCCTTTTTGTTGAAGCAACGGAATTTGGATGGTGCGCATCATGCAAATTTTATTTTAATATTGAACTTCTATTACGTTATCCAGACCAAGTTCTATATTTGGCCGAAAAGAATGTACAAATTTTGTTCCTGAAGGTTTTCGAGATGATTAAACAAAGTTGATTGGAAGATGGGATTTTTATGGATTTATAGAAGTAATCGATGGTTTTTGTTTAAGCAACGGAACTTGGATGTTGCGCGTCATGCAAATTTTATTTCTATATTGAAATTTTATTACGTTATTCACACCAAGTTCTATATTTGGCCTAAAAGAATGTACAAATTTTGTTCCTGAAGTTTTTGGAGATAATTAATCAAAGTTGATTGGAAGATTGGATTTTTATGGATTTATAGAAGTAATCGACGGTTTTTGTTGAAGCAACGGAACTTGGATGGTACGCATCATCGCATTCATTTACAGAAGAAATCAATCGTTGACCGCCAAAAGACCGTTTTAATGAAACGGTGGTTTACATCACAGTCGGGTTCTGTTACGGAACGCTTTCCTGAAACGGATCTTTATCGATCTGAGATCAGTAGATCGATAATTTTTGCCTTTATCTTCACTTGTGGCTTCTAGATAACTTTTAAGGTCTTGGAGGTCTTTTATCTTGTATCGCTATGAAGCACATGGACTATGGAGTCATGTGTCGTGTTTAAAGCAAACGAGATACGAGTTCAGTTCTCAGGCCTCAGGCTAAAAAAAAAAGAACCCCTGACTTCTTGAACCCGCTTTAAATACCAAATTCATTTTTCAAACCCAGTGGGATTTTTTAAATCTGATTTTAGGGGCCATGTCTTGAAAATTATTTATTGGCTTAGATAATTCGGAGATTAGAAGTGATTAAAAGGAGATATGGAAATATTCTTTCCTGACAAAGGTGTTGATTTTTCTGTAAGGTTCCCACAGAATTAAAAGCAGTGTATTAAAAAAATACTAACGAAATATAATTATATAGTAAAAGGGATTTTTAAAGAATCATAAACAGAAAATCAAGACATTAGAAAATAAGACGCTTTGAAAGAGATTCTTTTTGATGATACTAATTTCAAATATTTCCTAAACGAATTATTTGTTAATTTTGCTTGAAACATGGACTAAATGTTTCAAATTTCGGAATACACACCTTTTGTATACCGCCCTACCCCCATCATTTACAAGAAGAAGCCAAAAAAAAAACCATTTTTTCAACTGTATCAATAACAGACTTCACGTATCAAAATGCTGTAAGAACAGGGGAAGTAATGAGATATTTCACAAAAATAAGCGGAATAATTTCTTGTAAATGAAATTAATGTGGCTTCTATATTAAATTTAATTTGAAACGCTTTAAATTCCTAATATTTCAAGTAAAATTATTACATTTTTAACCAAATAGATGAATTTTCAACCAAATAGTTGAATTCTCAATCAAAAAGTTGAATTTTCAGCCAAGAAGATTGATTTTCTACCGAAAAAGTGGAATTTTCAACAAAATACATTAATTTTCAACAAAATAGTTGAATCCTCGACAAAAACAGATTAACTTTCAACCAAACTGTTTTATTTGCAAGCCACAAAGACGAATTTTCTAAAAAACAGTTGAAATTTCAACATGAAAAAATGAATTTTCAACAAAAAAGTTCATTTTTAACCACATAGTAAAATTATCTACCAAAATAAAAATTTTCTAACCAAAAAGATGAATTTTCAACCAAGTAGTTGAATTTTCGATCAAAAAAGACGAATTCTCAATGAAAAATGTAATAGTAGATATTTAGGCCAAACAAGATTTTAATTTTAAATAAAAAATAGTTTAATTCAACCAAAAAAGATGAATTTTTAACAAAACAATTAAATCCTCAACCAAAACAGATTAATTTTGAACCAAATCGTTGCAGTTGCAACAAATAATATGAATTTTTTACCGAAAGAGAAGAAATTTCAATAACATACATGAATTTTTAATCAAATAGTTAAATTTCCAGCTAAAACGGATCACTTATCAACTGAAAATGGAATAGTCAAAATTTGCATTTGAAAAAATTAATTTTTAATAAAGTAGTTCAACCTTTAACCAAGTAGTTGAATTTTCAACAAAAAAGTTGAAGCCTCAACCAAAACAGATTAATTTTCTACCAAACAGTTGCATTTTAAAGCCACAAAGTCGAATTTTCTACAAAATAGTTGAATTTTTAACACGAGAATATAAGTTTTCAACAAAAAGTTCATTTTTAACCAAATAGTAGAATTTTCTACCAAAATAGTTTAATCTTCAACCAAAAAAGACAAATTTTCAACCATAAAGGATTGCTTTTCAACAAAATTGTTGAATCTTCAATTAAATAATTAAATTTTCAATCAAATAATTAAATTTGTGACCAATAAAAGATATATTCTCAACCAAACAGTTGCAATTTTAACCAAAAAAGAATTATTTTTTCAAACCAAAAATCGAATTTTCAACAAAAGCGTTGAATTTTCTATCAAGAAATATTTTTGAGTCAAGAAAGAAAAAAAATTCAACCAAATTGTTGAATTTTCAATCAAGTATGTAGTTAACTTTTCGAAAAAAAAACGAATTCTGAATGAAAAATGTAATAGTTGATATTTCAACCAAAGAAAGATTTTAGACTTCAACATTATAGTGTAATTTGAAACCAAATAGTTGAGTTTTCAACCAGGTAGTTGAATTTTGAAACAAAAAAGACTAATTCTTAATCTAAAATGTAATCATAATCTAAAATGTAATAGTTGGTATTCAACCAAAAAAGATTTTAGTTTAAAATAATAAATGGTTGAATTCAAACAAAAAAATCGAATTTTCAACGAGAAAAAAACGGAAAAGAGGAGAATAGGGAAATCGAAAGTAATATGCAAAAAAGTAGAGACATTTTTTATCTGAAGTTATATAAAACCGCTGCAAACGATTGACAATTACATATAAAGTCGTGGATGTGGTTGTGTATCCTCTTCCAGATAAAAATCGAGATAAAAATTATCGGACGTCGGATAATTGTAATTGTCAATTGTTTGCAACGTTTTCATCCAACTTCAGGTAAAAATATATCTGGGATTTACTGTGATTAGGATCCTCTAATAAAGTATAATTAATTTGGAGCTCATTGTTATATGGCTTGGTTTTACATGTTAGCAGACTGCGTATTTGAAAAAATTGTTATCTTCATAATATTGTTACTTTCGTGAATGTCAGCTGATAAAAATACATTTAAAAAAAATGTTTAAGTCCAAGGAAACAAAGACAGAAAAGTAGGGTTCTTGAATAGTAATTTTTGTGTTTTTAAATTATTTGTTTCCAGCTTATATACTTGAAAAAATACATTTAAACAAATTCAAACATGAGAATTTTTCAATTCTGTTTATCTGTTTTTTCAATCTTTTATCTTTTCGAATTTTTTTCTGATGTATTTTTTCAGTAGAAAGTGTTGGAGTGGTCAACAGATTTTTCAAAGCTAGCTAAAAAAGAATGTTTTAAGAAATAAAAAAGGCGCTACTGTTAGAGGTCACTTTTGTGTTATATTCACAAGTGACCCATATGATAAAAAAAGTTTTATATAATAAATGAAATCCCCTTTTAATCCCCTTTTCCGGAAAAAATCTCCTTTATCACCTAAAATTGAACTACTGAACCACTGTGATCCCTGTAATAATAATTTGTATTGTTTTTTGTTTTAGGCAACTTCGAGAAGGAACATTAGAGGAAAATCGTTTGCAGGATGGCAGTCGGTTGACGTTGTTGCCAAGCGTGGAAACTGGATTGTTGGTGAGCGACTTAATAACATTATAACACATATCTTATGCAGACGGTTCCGTTTTTTTATGCTCGTTTACTCTCTAACGCTTCTTCCCTCCTCCAGTTTCACCTTTCTATTCATTATTTCATTTCTCCCGTTGTCTTCACCCCCACCACGTTTTTAATTACCGTTTGAAGATTACGTGGAGTCGGTGACGTTCACCGAACGGTGGTAGTCTATCCTGAAACTAACACGTAAGGTTCCGGAGGCGCATGAATATTCCCCAAATTCTATTTTCCCTAATATTAATTTGACCTAAAATCATTTAACTGAATAGCAATTTGCTATAATTTTTATTTATCCTAATGGACAATTTACCAGAATTTATTTCTCCGAATTACTTTTTGTGCTAATTTTTATTTTTCCGAATTACGATTTGACATAAGTTTTATTTTACCGAATTATAATTTGACATAATTTTTATTTTTCCGAAACACTATGTGACATAATTTGTATTCTTCCGTATAAGCACATAACCTAAAATTCATTTAAACGAAATACCATATGTCAATCCTCATGTTATCGAAACTGCATGTAACATAATTTTATTATTCCTAAAATGGCGTCCGGCATTCTATTAGCTGATTCGAATTAGGTGGCATTATTCAGCCAATCAGAATGCCGGGCGCCATTTTAGGAAGAATGAAATTTATGTTACATGCAGTTTCGGTGACACTGAGGATTATGACAGATGGCGTTTCGTTTAAATGAATTTTTGATTATGTGCTTATTCGCAAGAATAAAAATTATCATAAATAGTAATTCGGTATTATAAAAATTATGTCAAATGATAATTCGGCAAAATGCAAATTTTGTCAAATTGTAATTCGCAAATTAAAAAATTATGACAAATGATAATTCGGAAAAATAGAAATGATGACAAATGGTAGTTCGCAAAAATACAAATATGTCAAGTGGTAGTTCCCAAAAATAAAAAATATATTAAATAGTAATTCGGTAACATAAAATATGTTGTTGTAATTTGGTATTATAAAAATTAAGTCAAATCATAATTCGGTAAAATAAAAATTATGTCAGATGATAATTCGGAAATGTAAAAATTATGACAAACGGTAATTCGGAAAAATAAAAATTATGACAAGTGGTAGTTCGCAAAACTAAAAAATATATTTTATTTATTCGATATTAGAAAAATTAGGTCAAATTATAATTCGGTAAAATAAAAATTAGGTCAAATGATAATTCAGTATTATAAAAATTAGGTCAAGTTATAATTCGGTAAAATGAAAATTATATCAAATGATAATTCGAAAAATAAAAATTATGACATATGGTAGATAGTTCCCAGAAATAAAAAATATGTTAAATAGTGATTCGGTATTATAAAAATTATGTCAAATTATAATTCGGCAAAATGCAAATTATGTCAGATTTTAATTCGGAAATATAAAAATTATGACAAATGAAAATTCAGAAAAATAAAAATTATGTTGAATAGTAATTCGGCATTATAAAAATTATGTCAAATTATAATTCGGTAATATAAAACTTATGTCAAATTGTAATTTGGAAATATAGAAATTATTACAAATGATAATTTGGAAAATGAAAATTATGACAAATGGTAGTTCGGAAAAATAAAAAATATTTCACATAGTAATTCGGTATTACAAAAATTACGTCGAATTATAATTCGGTAAAATAAAAATGATGACAAATGGTAGTTCGCAAAAATTAAAAATATGTTGAATAGTAATTCGGTATTTTAAAAATTCGGTCAAATTATAATTCGGTATTATAAAAATGAGGTCAAATTATAATTCGGCAAAATAAAAATTATGTCAAATGGTAATTCGCAAGTATAAAAATTATGGCAAATGATTATTGAGAAAAATAAAAAATATGTTAAATAGTAATTCGGTATTATAAAAATGAAATCAAATTATAATTCGGTAAAATAAAAATTATGTCAAATGGTAATTCGCAAATATAAAAATTATGACAAATGATAATTCGGAAAAATAAAAATTATATCAAATGATAATTCGGAAATATAAAAATTATGACAAATTTTAATTCGGAAAAACAAAAATCTGCACAAAAATTAATTCGCAAAATGCAAATTATGTCAAATTGTAATTCGGAAATACAAAAATTATGACAAATGATAATTCGGAAAAATAAAAATTATGTCACATGATAATTCGGAAATATAAAAATTATGACAAATGGTAATTCGGAAAAACAACAATCTACCCAAAAATTAATTCGGAAAAATGAAAATTAGCTAAATCGGCCATTAGGATAAATAAAAATTAGAAAAAATTGCTATTCGGTTAAATTAATTTAGGTAAAATAAATATTACGGAAAATAGAATTTGGGGAACATTCATGCTCCTCAAGATTCCGCAGTGGCAATACTGTAGAAGAAGCACAAAACTCAGCAGAAGAGGTTGTAGATCAATCAGTGAAGGATTTGAGTGAAAAATCCGACATATTAGAATTTTTTACATATACGTTGGAAATAGCTTTATAAACTTAATGTAAAAGATCCCCATCCATATGTGTACGTCTATGGCTGCCATGTTGGCAAGTGTTCAATAATAACTGGTTTTTAAAAACAACTCGACAATAGTTGTTTCTAGGTGAAATATGGTTATGTTGAAAAATGTTTAGAATTTTGTAATACACAAAAAAGGTTCTGAATGTTGTAATCATATTATCAACGATTTCGCTATAAAATTCGATTAACTGAAGAATTGTGCGATTCAAAAAAATCAAATAAAAAGTGAAAATATTCCGAACGAACTTTAGAAATAGATCAAGCGGCTCGAACTCGAGCTCATGCAACTTCCTGAGTAAAAAAAATCGACCAACTCATTTGCATTAAAAATTAGAAGTAAAAAAGTACCTGAACTTTGGCATACAATTTGAGATACTTAAGGGAACGTTTTTGAGGTGAAACTTATTTCAACTGTTCCTCCATATTTGTACAGTATATTTCCAACTTTTTCGGTCAGAATTATAATATTTGAGGTCTCTTTCAAAGTATCAAACAAGTAAGTTTCAAAATTAAGGCTAGAATGTGGGTAGCAGAGGTGATTATGAGTTCTAATGGCATTATTGCTGGCAGGGGTGAGGGCTTCCACTTAAGTTCCATCGAAGGGTTCAGTATCGTGGACCGAGGTTGCCGCTCTCGCCCCCGCAGACAATATTGCCATTAGAACTCATAATCACCTCTGCTACCTACATTACAGCCTCAATTTTGAAATTTACTTGTTTGATGTTTCAAAGGAGGTCTTAAATATTATTATTCTGATCTAAAAATTTGGCAATATATTGTATAAATATGGAGGAACTGTTGAAAGAAGTTACATCTCAACAACGGTCCCTTACGTATCTCAAATTGCGGGTCCGGATGAAATAAGTTACAAAAGTCCGATTCACGCCGAGCATCAGAAAAAAATTGATAAAAATTTTTCAAAATTTTTATTTTGAATTCCTGTTCCTCTATGAATCGAA
>JAUMHM010000031.1:67750237-67770805 GCA_032362435.1 Melikaiella ostensackeni
AGAGGGAGCAACAACATGTCCATTTTCCTCGTCACTCCTATCCGAAAAAATGGCTCCTACTTTACCGACGTTTCTAAGTGGAGAATGGCCTTAATCTTTTCTAACTTTTATTTTGCAAAATTTTCGAAAATTGTTTTCTTTTTTAATTATAAACAAAAATCTTTTACGAAATATCGAAAAATGTTAAGGGAAACATTTTGTAGCTCATTTAAAGAGAACTTTGGTGTGTAAACTTTTTTCGTCTCTCACGTATTTTTTGCAGAAAATGAGTATTTTTTATTTGCAGAAAAATCATCGTTATCTCGTTAATTCTTAACATTTAAAAATTTTTTCTGCGGATTTCAAGAGAATGTGAAATCCTCATCAGAATGACACCAAGTGTCATGCTTTTGTAATAATTAGAGCAAAATTGAAGTGTATCGCTTGGACTAGTAGGATAAAAATCTTCCAATCTTAACGAATCAATCATTTATTCCACTTTAATGCTCTAAGATCAACTTTGACATTAGGTTTTACGTGTTAGCTGGAACCTCCAAATCAAAAAAATCCATTACTTTCCAAACCACTGTTCATTTTGGAACAAAGTCTTCAATGCCTATAACCAATCAATTATTTATTCTAACTTGAAGCTCAAAAATGACAATTAAAATGTTCTAGTCTCCAATCCACTATCCCCATGGTAAAGATTCCCACTCCAATTCAGATTCAACCTTCGAATCAACAGAAATACTTTGCTCTTCAGGCTACTCATTCTGGAACAAGGTCTTCCAAATAAGAAAGCAATTCATTAATCACTCAATTACTCATTATAAATGATATCCTAAACTGATTCCAGATCTGCTCCAACTGCCTTCTTTTTGTCCCTCTTTGCAATGCTTTGCAATTACACAAGTGCCTTTTTTTCATGCAGGAAACTGCGAATGACAGTTTCTGGATCGCAAAGCAGCGTACCCATGCGCGAATATTATCGGTCAGTTTAGCGAAGCGAAAGGATTGAGCTTGGCACCCAAGCCTTGCTTGTGAGTCTGTGGCATGACTTGTCCAGGAAATTCGGGATCGACAATGGCGGCTAGTGGCTACAATGCTACATGATGCCGTTCCCACTTCGTAGCCTTCGTGTGAAGCCAATGTTATGTGAGCCAATTTGAGCCAATGCGGTCGGCAAGTTTCGTGCTGGGTCTGGCTGGAGGTACGGACTGTGACTATGGAGTCGACTGATATACCCTAGCTGAGAACTGGGAAGCATTATTACAGCCAGGCCGAGTAGATATCATGAAGTTTTATATGTACGACCAACGGAGGACCATGGCTGATGGCTTTGCTCACTCTGGTCTGATGCAGGCAGCTGTGTATGGATATCTGTGTATATCTTCTACAGAGTTTGTAGTATAATCCATGTAGACCCAACACCCATACTTCCGCATGAACATTCAACAGCAACAGCAAAGCTGGCTGATACACTCGTGTGAATGTAGGGCTCACACGTGTACGCATAATATATGATGTGGGAGGGTGAGGGCGAAAAGGCGTAGGTCCGAGTTCGCTCGCCTGGTGCCTGCTAGCTTACACTTCCACTTGGCTCACAAGGCTTGCTGGTTGGCTGACTGCGTTTTGCTTATGTAGTGGTCTACCCGTGTACCGGGACGTGACACGTGGGTCACTTAACCCATCGGATGTGGGATAGACTTAGAGCAGGTTGCATCGGTTGCATTCACTCTCTGGCGCCACCTACTTCCACTGACTTTAAACTCAGATGTACTTGGATGCTGCGCCAGTCGATAAACCAAGGGAATAAGGATCATTGAATACAATTTTCTGTGAAAAAGGAACACCTTTCAACTATGCTGGGATTCGAGCCCAGGAGCTTTCGTCTTCCGGCAAACGAAGGGTTCTGGGCTCGAATCCCAGTGGAGTTGAAAGGCGTTCCTTTCTTCACAGTAAATTGTACTTGATGTATTATTTAAAAATTTCCATCTTTTAATGACGTAACAATATTTCTAAGATTTGATTAGTCAATAGGGTCTGTATGATAGATTTCTGGTTTGCGGATATTGAAACGAAATCTTCTGCTAGAACTGATCAAGATGACTAAAATGGGAAACTTAGATAAAAATTGTATAATTGTGTATAGCTAGAAACCGTAAAGGTTTCTGTGAGATAAAGCTTGACTGGACCCCTCCGTAGCTCAGTTGGTAGAGCAATCGTCCGGGAAACGAAAGGTCCCGGACCTGAATTCCAGCAGAGTTGAAAGGCGTTCTTTTCTTCACAGTAAATTGTATTTAATGTTTTATCAAAAAAATTCCATCTTGTCTTAATGACGTAAAAGTATTTCTAAGATTTGATTAATTAATGGGGTTGGTACGATAGATGTCTGGATGCAAATAGTAAAACGGAATCTTCTGTTAGAACTGATCACGAGATGACTAAAATGAGAAACTTAGATAAAAATTGAATAAGGACCAATCCAAGTTTCGAATGTGAAAGGGGTCTTTTAAATACTTGCACTCTTTTGGATTTAGGGTTCCTTGGTCTGTAGGTGTCTCTTCTATCTTCTGTAATTTTGAAAACAAGGTTGGAACCTGGTTTGGAAGTCAGGGAAATTTTCTGGACCATCCAAATCATTTGGTCTCTTTAGTTTCCAAATCTTTTATCTTAATTGAATTAACAAAACAATATTTGGAGGTTCGACCTAGTGGATTGGTTCTAAGATTTAGAATTTTGGGTTTGTAGGGATATTGGATGTTCTGGAATATTTTAGAACCTAGTTTAGAACATTAAAAGCTTGAGATCTGCTAGATCATGAAAGTCATTTGGTTTTCTCTATTGTACCCTATTTTCAGCTGTGGTCCCAAAAGTCACCTATTTTCAAGATTTGGTCTCTTTAGTACCGTATTTTCAGTCAACAGCCTAAATTTTTAAAATTAAATCGGGGCGTCCAAACCTTGCACTCTTTCGGTGTCGGTTTTAGTATTCCTCAGGACCCATGATTGTGTCTTAAGTCTAACAAAAATCATTCTGCACAATTTCAAATTGAAAGCTTTTGAACTTTAATAATTTTGAATTGCGAATTTAAAAAGTGTGACTTAATAAAGTTGTTTAATCTAGATTTAAATCGTTTCAGATTGTACAATTCCGAAGTGAAAACCTTAATGCTTAAACAATTTTTAATTCAAGTATTAAAAGACGATTTCAAATTGGGTCTTAATGTTTTGGTAATTTGAAACTTGAAGCGACCAAAACTTAATATGTAATTTGAAATTGAAAGCGTTTAAAATTAGTCAATTTTGAATTGAAAACGTTGAGAATTAAATAATTTTAGATTGAAATATTTGACCCTGATAAGCAAGTTTAAATTGAAGGCATTCAAACCTTAGCAATTTCAAATTGAGACTCAAAACTGAAATTCCTGATAGAAATGACATAGAATTGGTGCAGGTTTCAAAATAAATGTAAAAGTCACGTGTAAAATCACCAGTATAAATATATTGACTCATGTATTGACGAATGGCTTGATTTTGCGCGTTAGCAGCGTGTATGAAAAAATGCGTATTATCATAATTTCTATATTTTCGTGAATCCCAATTTTTTACAACGTTTTTGTAGGTCCGAAAAGTGACTTCGAATTTCGACAGATTTTTATATGTGTATTGATTCATAAGAGATAATTTTCTGTTTGACAGAATGCTGCTTTTAACAAAAAATTTGTAAATCCCTTCCAAAATGACTAGAGAATTTTGTCCTTTATTTGAGTCCTTTCTGTGAATAAAAATTCCCTTGAGAAAAATTGTCCTAAGGAAAAAAAACAAAAAGGCAGCAATTTTTCCAAATAATAATTTTGAAAAATTCTTTTAAATACTTGCGAACGTTTTACTGATAGAATACGTTAGAAAAAATTGACATGCGCAAGTAATAAAAACTGAAACAACAGCACGTTCTTCGCAACGTCATTTTCTCGTATTAAAAAAAAAATCTTTTTTTCCACTTATGTCTAAAAAATTTGTTGAATACCTCAAAACTTTTTACTGATAGAAAGACAGTAGAAAAAAAATCAATAAAAGCTGAAAAGATAAGAAATAGGTAAACTAAAAAATGATAATTTTCAAATTATGTTGTTTATCTATTTTTCATTCTTTCAGCTTTTCTTGATTTTTTTTACTGTATTTGTATCAGTAGGAAATCTTGAGCTGCTTAAAGGATTTTTCAAAGCTAGATAAAAAATTAATTAAAAAAAAAAGAACGGAAAAATAACTACCTATACGTATGAAAAGTCCACTGCCTTTAATAACTTCTTTATCAAACCCCATTTTTATAAAAAAAAAGGGTACTCTTAGGCGTTGAAAAAGTACCCTTTGTACCCTATTTTTCATCCCATAGGGATTTTCAGTCGGAAGCTTTTAAAATTGTCTGTTTTCAACTTAAAGTCTATAAATTAGCCAATTTCACATTAATCATGTTCGAAGTTCAAGACATTACTATTATTTGAATTTCCTTAAATCTGGAATTCCTGGGTTTGTTTTTATCCTGGAAGATTAGAAATTGGCCTTAGGGAAAATCGAGGGGAAACAATAAAATAATCCAAACATCAAATTGACCAAAATTAATCTTGAATTAAACCGTTAAAATCTCATTCTTTTATTTTCACATTTAATTTAAAGATACCAAACCAGAAACAATTTTCCTTATAATGGAAAATAAATATCATCGTATATATTTTGTTTACTTGTAGCAGGACTTTGCGTCTATACCTACAGCTGTGAATCCCAATTAATTTCTTTTGTGCATGGATAAAGTTTCTTTTGTAACACCAGGACTTATAAGTCTTGGCAACCAGCTATCGACTGTCGTGACAGGTTCCTGACTCTACTTGTTATATACTCTTGCAAGTGTGCTCGATTACAGCTCTTAAGAATTTCGTAAATTGAATGAGCTCTATAAGGAACACACTTGCTAGTTTGGTCGATCGGTGGAGTCAACTGACAGACGTGGCCTTTCATTTCAAACCTTGCGTGATCCAATAAGTTAATAATAATTTATTCAAATAAAACTAAATTAGACCCTGAAACATTTATTCCAAAAATTATTCAACTCACAAAGTGAGAAAAATTTAACGATTTTTCTATATCCAAAGCTAATATCTTCAGTAATATTTGGCATAAATTGAATTACCGAATCCTCGTAGCGATTTTCAACGAAAGAAGTCTGTTAGGTGTTTCCAGTGGGTAGGGACCACCTAGCGGTGCTGAGGGTCTGGGCTTCGATTCCGCGAGGTTTCCTCTTCCTCTGCAGGTCTTCTTGCGTTTCTATCTCGCAGTCGAGCTCTTATCGATTTCCCTTATCTTTGCACGCGCAATATCCGTGCATTCACGTTTCATTCAAACCAAGCTGCGTGTTACCCGCTATATCTACTCTTGCCAGATTGAATTTTCAGACTCAGAACATCAAGTCCAACCCCAAAGTCCATTCCCTAGATCTCATCTACATATGTATAAGCCAATAACACTTTCTTTGCAAATCCGCTCATACTCTTTTAAACCCACCTCATTCTTCAAATCTTTACTTTATCAAATCCTTACTAAATCAAAAATCAATTCTAATTCTAGAAGTAACTATTCTTTTTCATTTCAGGCTCAACGTCCAGAACAAAGTGTGATGCAAGCCCTCGAGAGTCTCAGCGACTCCCAGGTGAATGACTTCCTATCGGGTAAGGCGCCTCTGAATTTAACGATGCGTCTCGGCGACCACATGATGCTAATCCAACTTCAGCTATCAACCGTCACCCCAGCACCTTCAGCTGACCGTTCCAGCGGTCCCACCTCAAGTGCAACCACCTCACTCTCAGGAAGCAGTCCTAGCGCCACAAGCTCCTCATCCACAGAAACAATGACCTCGAATCACACCTCCACTCCTCTTTCAAACCGAAGATCCACCGTTCTCTCAGCACGATCCACCAGCTCCTCCACCAAACTTCAAAACACGACAGCTAGGACCTCTTCTCTAATCAGCAGCTTGGCTTCTGCAAGCTGCAACACAAGCCTCTTCACAGCCACAACCACAACGAACGCCGTCTGCTCCGAAAGAACAACGTCTTCACCCTCCTCCTCAACATCTACCACCTACTCTCCAGTTTCATCCCCACATTCTATTTTTTGCCCCCAGAGTTCAACTCTACAGCAACCCAGAACCAACAACGCTCCAGCGTCGCCCCCACCAAGTGGTGCCAGTACAAACAGCACTTCCTCTCGCCAGTCATGCCTCTTGCATCACCATCACCACCACCATACCCACCATCATCATCATCACCACCACCATCATCATCACCACACGAGAAAGGCACTCAACCTTCGCTCACCAGCTTCCAACTCTGTGGAACTGTCTCCTTCTACCTCCATATCCGGGTGCTCAGATCTCTCTTCCTTGTCGTCCTTGAGAGACGATGATCCCTCTCCTCAGAAGAAAAAACTGTGTACTGGTCATCATCATCAGCAACTGCAACCGCAGAGTTCTCCTACCAGTAGTTCTTCTAGCACAAGGAGTCCTGGAAGTGGAGAATCCTGCTCGGCTTCGAGTACGGACTCGGGAGTGGGACTTGTGGATGTTGGGAAAGGAACCTCGGCGACACTGGACACGAGAGCTCTTGCGGAAGCTTCACGCAATCTCACCCAAAAGCTCAAACAGCTCTCCTCTGAGGTATAGTATTTACCATGTGGGTTGACCTAGCAGAGGTATCGAGATACCGAAGCAAGTTCACCACGCAAAATTGATTTATTGAAAGAAGATGGTTTATTGTTTTGGAATTGTTTGCTCACTTGGTTTTTAATCTGTGACGAGAGGTTATTCTGTGTGTCTATGGGACCGGGAAATGGGGAAAACCGGGAATTTGATTCAGTGATCGGGATTTTTCTCTCGAATGTACTAACATGCATATTAAAAGTGGTTTCATATATTTTATTATTCTAATTCTGAGTTGGAACAGGGATTTTTCTAAAAGAATTATAATTCTGAGTTGAAACAGGCAATAAATAAAAGAAACATAAAAAATGCACGTAAAGAATTACAATTATCCTGTCTTGGAACAAGGAATTTTCGAAAAGATTTATAATTCTAAGTTGCGACATGGAATCAGTAACGAAACTTAATTTTGAGTTCAGGAAAGGTAATTTCCATGAAGAATTATAATTTCGCCTTTGAGAAAGAATTTTTTAAAAGATTTAAAATTCTGAGTTGGAACAGGGAATAAATAAAAGAAATATGAAAAACAATTCACGTAAAGAATTACAATTACCCTGATAAGGAATTTTCGAAAATAATTATAATTCTAAGTTGCGATATGGAATTTCAGTAAAGAAATATAATTTTGAGTCAAGGACAGGGAATTTCCGTGAGAAATTATAATTTTCACTCTGAGACAGGGAATTTTAGTAAATAATTTTCTTAAAAAAATTATAATTCCGAGTTGGGATATAGGATTTCAGTAAACAATTATAATTTTCATTTTAGGTTCACTTAAAATAGAAAATTTCATTAAGAATTATAATTTGACTTGGAACAGGGAATTTTTTTAATTGAACCGGAATTTGTAAAAGAATTTTTATCTGATTTAGAAGATGGGAATTTAAAGTAAAATCGCTGTTCCAAGTCAGAATTCGTCACAATTTGAAACTTCCCTCTTTCAAATTTTGGAAAAGGGGAGTCACTACATTTCTGAATTGAAACAGGGAATTTTTTAATTTAATTTAATTACGTTTTGGTATAGGGAATTTTCTAAAAGAATCATAATTCTGGGTTTGAACGGAGAATGAATAAATTTAATATAAAAAAATTCCCGTAAAGAATTATATCGAATTTCGTGAAGAATTATTATTTTGTCTTGGAACAGGTAATTTTTGACATGTAACGGGAAATTTAGAAAAATAATTTTAATTCTGATTTGTAAAAGCCGAATTTACAAAAACAGTCCATGTTCCAAGTCAGAATTCGTCAGATTTTGAAAGCTTCTTATTCCAAGTCAGAATTGGTTTGAGTTTAAAAATTCTTTTTTTTTCGCAAATAAAGCTTTACCAGACTTTGAAACTTCCCTCTTCCAAATTTTAGAAACAGGGAGTTGCTATAATTCTGAATCATAATAGAAAATGTTGTAAATAAATATGATTCTGACTTGGGATAGGGAATTTTTTGAAATAAATGTAATTGTCACTTGGAACAGAATATTTCCGTAAAGAATTATAATTTTTTACTTTCGGGCCGGGAATTTTAGTGAAGAGTTTTCTAACAGAACTATAATTCTGTGATAGAACTGCGAATTTCCGTTAAGAATTATAATTCTTACTTTAGGACAGGGAGTTTCCGTAAAGAATGATAATTTGACTTGGAACAGAGAATTTTTGACATGGAACGAGAATTTTCATTCTGATTTAGAAGAAGGGAATTTAAAAAAATCCCTGTTTAAATTCAGAACTATAATTCTTTTCCAGAATTCCCTATTCCAAATCATAAATCTTTTAAATCTTTTAAAATGTTTAGAAATCTCTTGAAATCTTTAAAAATCGTTTAGAATCATTCGAATCTTTTGAATTTTTGGCATCTTTGTAATCTTCTGAAATCTTTTGGAATCTTTAAAATCTTTGTAAAATCTTTGAAATCGTCTGAAATCTTTGTAAAATCTTTAGAAATCTCTTGAAATCTTTGAAAATAGTTTGAAATCATTAAAATCTTTTAAACTCTTTTAAATTGACCGGGAAAATTTAAAGTGAAAACCGGGAAATAATGGGGAATTTCAAATCATCCGTCGATTAGACACCCTGTTATTTCCTTTTTGGTAGCTAAAATGCAATGATACAATTTTCCGTTCTTGAACTTTTGATTCTTTATTTTTTTCAATATTTAAAGCGGTGAGTAAAACAACTTAAAACACATAATCTCCCTGTTTTGCTCAGTATTAATGTTTAGAAACTGTTAATTTGAACTTTGGTGTTCAATTGGTAGCTTCCAATATCTATTTTTTGTAATTTACCAAAAGGACCTTATCAGAATTCAGTTAACGGTTTTGAATTAACATTAACGTAATTCCTCAAAATGGATCACAATTACTGAACAGTTTGCTTTTCTTTTTAGGAGAACGCAAGACGTAGGCAAGGAGCGATTATAGAAAGCATGCATCATCATGGAAAGGGTGTATATTCAGGAACCTTCAGTGGAACTTTAAATCCAGCTTTACAAGATCGCCATGGAAGACCGAAAAGGGATATTAGCACTATCATCCATATTCTTAATGATCTTCTTTGCGCTACACCAGCAACCTCAGCAGGTCACTATAGGCATCATCACAGGTATTCCAGTACGCGTCAAATTTCATCTTCGACCTCGGGAGCTTCTACTGGTTCCTCAGGAACTGTAAGTGGAATGTCTAGTGTGTCAACGAGCTATCCTGATTCGCCCAATCTTGGATATTCTAGTGGTATGTATGAAATGATCTTATTTTTGTGAATATCCAGGGCTCTTGGAGATCTATTAAATTTTTTTTCTTGTATTTTAATTCTTTATGTTTCTTTATGATTATTTCATACTTTTTTGCACATTTTAATTATGTACACAGGGTGGCTACTTGACCAAGCAAGGCAATGACAATTAAATTATTTTCTGACTAGACATTTTTTTAATTCGTCGTTGTAATAAATTGTCCAACTTTAAGGAAAATTGTAAAATTGTTTAATTATTAAAACTTCAATTCAAATTTCTTTGAGAATGTTGATGTAAGTTGTTGACTTACATCAACATTCTCGAAGAAATTTATTATGGAGGTTCAGTATAATCCCCCACTGATCGCTTTAATTTTAAAATGTACAATGTTCAATAATTATTTCAAGCCTGCCAGCTAGTAACTTTTTTATTTTTAGTCGCCTTTTTTTAAAGTCATTTTTAGTCTCCGTTACAAAATATATTTTGCTTAAGAAGCATTTAAAATCCAATTCTTTTAGATTACAAATTGAAATCTACAAAATTGTTTGGGTTCAAATTTATATTTTTCAAAACTGTATAATCTAGAAATCAAGATCTTAATACTTAAGAATTGTAGGTTGAAACTTGATAAATTACTTAGATAATTCGAAATCTACATCGTTTGAAATTCGACAATTCTTACTTGAAACGTTCTAGATAACAAATTTATTTCAAGTTGGATAACCTTAATATTGTTAAAGTTTTCATAATTTAAGTCCTTGGGAGTTCAATAATTTGAGACGAAAATATTAAAAACTCATAATTGGGCAATTGTAAGTTTGAAGCATTCGCTATTGAAAAATAAATTGAATTTTTAATAATTTTACGGAATTTTAAGTTTGAAGTCTTCAGTATTAAATAATTAGAAAAAAGCGTTTAAACAGAAGAACTTTCAATTGAAAGTGTTGAATGATTTTAGATGGAAACATTCAAAAAGTTTTGTTATAAAATTAAAATCTTTCGAAGTTGCAGTATTATTAGTGAATTTTGAAAATTAGACAATTTCAATTATGAACGTCTCAAATAAAACAAATGTGAATTTAAATTTTCATAATTTTACAGTTTTCAATTGAAATCCTACATAGGTAGTTTAATCATTCAAATTCAAATCACTAAAAATTTAATAACTTCAGTTTGAAATTTTATACAAATTCGACAATTTTAAACTAAGTAGCGTGCGAAATAATGGCATAATTTCTAATGTAATGCTTTTAAATATTAAAAAATTTTATTTCAAATTGAAAAGAAAGTTTTGAGTTTTTGCAATAAATGAAATATAGAAATACAAATACAAATGATCTGATATACACAGCGTTAAAATTATAATAATTATTTAGATTGAAAAATTGAAGATGTTGTGGTTCAAATTTAAATCGTTTAAAATTGTGTAATTATAAAAATTATTAAAGCTTTTTAACCGAATAGGTTAATATATTGTATCTTGTACAATTTCAAATTGGAGGTTTTAATAGTTGAATAATTTTTAGTGCTTCTTTTTGAACTTGTTGAATTTTGTTTGCCCTAAACGTAAAATTTTTTATTTTTCAACGTTTTAATTTTGAATAAACTCGATTTGAAAACGCTTCAATTTGAAATTTTTCTGTTTGAAGGCTTCGTACTTTCAATTTTGATCGTTCAGCTTTGATGGTTTCTACTTTGGAGTTGTGCAGTTACAAATATTTTCCATTTGAAAGTTGTGTAATTTTGAAAGTTACTTCCTTGACATTGTATAATTTAGAATGATTTATCTGGAAATACTATCTGATTTTAAAGGTCCTGACTTTAAAGCTATTCTTTAAATTATGAATTGATTATTTTTGAAAACTTGAATTTAAAAATTAAAATAATCGGGAGAATTTGTTTAAATTTATTTTTAAAATATTGTTAGTTGAAACCTTATAGAATCAACAAATTCAGTTCAAATTGAAAGCATTAATAGTTAAGCAGTTTTAACTTTGGAGTCTTTAATATTTTAAAAAGTTGAGTTTTTAAGATTTTAGAATTGAACCCTTCAAAATTTTCAAATTAAAGCTCTAATAGTTTGCATAATTTAGGTGCAATATTGAACAATTTGAAATTTAAAGTTTTTGAAATTGAAAGAATGTGAATTCAAACATTGAAAATTGTACAATTTCCAGTTGAATTTCGCCATCATTAAATATATAATTTCTAATTGAAGACGCTAAAAATGTAATAGTTTCAGTTTGATGATTTATAAATTGTACAATTTTAAACTGGCAGCGTGTGAAATTAAATAATTTTGAATTTAATTTAGACGTTGCGCTGCTGCGCCACCCGCCGCCGACTACCTTGTTTTAACGCCACGTCGCCGCTGATTCGAATTCGGCGGATCAACGCGCCTACGTGATTCAAGTTGTATTTACATGGTACCGGATTTCTTTCTGTCTGCCCGGTGATCCGGTAGCTTCTGATTGGTTGCGGAAATTCCTGCGACTAATTAGGAGATAAAAAGAGTCGGTTTTAAAGTAAACCGACTTGAATCAATATCTTATGTTGGAAATCGATCTTTTGTTCCTACTGATTTTGATATTTTCCTATCTGTATGTCAAAAAAGTTCTAAACTATAATGTCACGCTGCCGCCGAGAAGCGAAGACGGCGGCGCGCCGATCAAAAATACTAAAATCGCCGCCGCCGGTCAGCGCAATCCTCTAACTGAATCCTTCAACATTATGAAATTTTATTTCACATTGAAATGCACAATTTTTGGACTGGAAAATTCCATTTTTTTGGTTACAGTTTCCAATTGAAATCTGAATTAAGAATGATTTATCTTGAAATACTATATAATTTTGAAGGTCTTTACATTAAAACTATTCTTTAAATTATGAATTGATTATTTTTGAAAACTTGAATTTGAAAATTAAAATGATCGGGAGAATTTATGTAAAATCGGGAATTTTTTCCTGAGTTTGGAGTGGTCACCCTCGTATACTTCCTATAGCTTTGTGTAGCATTTTGTATGTTAAAAATGTTAAGCCTTCAAAAATCTTTGTTTTTAAACTTAGACACCCCGATATTTGATATAAAAGTGCTTCTTTGATTTCTAATGATTATAATTTTTTTAAACAGAGGAGCTGTCGAAAGAGAACGAAGCGACGAAGGGAAAGCTGAAACGTTTGCGTCTAGTGATGGAACAACGCAGAGCCAAAAGGAAAGCCAGAAGGCAAGCCCGAGCGGCGCCTTATACGACCCAGTGGGCAGCCGTGACGCCGGACCCAGATCCCAATCACGATCCCAACACCCCAGCTGCATCGCCTAACACAAGTGGCTCAAAAACTACTGATTCTCAAACTGAGTCTGACTTGCAGCCTTGCAATACGGAACCGGTTGTCGCTTAAGATTTTCACTAGCCTCGCAGAAGTTGCTGAGCCTAGAGTCGCGAAATTCGTAGATTATTGATTTTCACTCACGAACTTTGTACCGAGTGTCTCGCGTTATCGTCTCGAATCGAAAACAGTACGATAAACACGTTATACCTTAGTAACGATGTGTCAGGGTAGATCGTCTCGATCCTTCGTCAAATGGCTAGATTTTTTGGCCAATCACTAATTCGATTTTCCCCTAATCACTAAACGGATCGAGTCAATCACCATTGAGATATTGTTTCATAACGTTCACCGCCATTATTATATCCCGCTAAATCGTAAGTAGTTATGAATTAGTATATTCCTCGAGTGTGTTTCACGAGACCAGGCTGTAAGCAATAAATAACGCATATGATTTCGAACAGCGTTGATTCGATTTTTGCGGAATTACGTCGGTGGACGGAAGTAGAGTTTTTTACGGTTACGTATTTTATAGTAGATCGCTTTTAGCGTGGTAAAGATCGCGCCGATTTGTTTCTGTCCGTCGCCGACTAGTCGTTTGATGGTCCTCTCTTGCACGGAGAACTCTCTACTTCGGAGAATATAAACTTCAGAAGCTTGGAGGAGAATGGGCTGTGACACAATTGTATTGTTTTGACTCAGCTCCTTCTCTTCTTTGCAGGTGTGGGCAGAGGTCATTAACTGTTTGAAAATATGTTGCCTCTTTAGATAGATTCTTTCTAAATAAAATATGAATCAATTTTTAATCTGATGGAAAGAGTATTTCTGAAATATTTTTTTCGAGTTTTACAGAAGACGATTGAGTGGAGAAAAGACCAATGCGGGCAATTACGTCTGCTTTTCTTCATTAAAAGATGGTTTTGAAATAGTTAGGGATCTCTGACTTTTGTAGATAAACTTAGGTGGTCCTGCCGCGCGGCCTCGATGTCGGAGACCGTTTAGGTTTATTAGGTACTAAATAATATTATATCACCTACTAGCGTATTATGTTAGGCATAATTAGGAAGAATTATTATTGCTATTATTATTATTATTATTATTATTATTACTATTACAGTTTTGCAAACTGGCTCAACATTGTAAAATAATGAGTATGGAACCTTATCGAGTACCAAAATAAATAAGATCGCTTGCTAAGTCAACAGCGGTTTCGTTTCAACTGTTGTAGAACGTCACGTATGCGGCATTATATGTTGTGCGCTTGTGTTATTGTTGTTGTTACTAATTATCTTAGGTTCGGAGAAAAAAAAATTGGATAAAAGAATTGCTCTTTGAAAGAATGTTTTGGAGACTACTTTTTCCAGAGTTTCGTGATTTGTGCGTGAGTTTATTATAATTATCATTATTTTCTCTTCAGTTTGTCAACGTGATATAATAATATGTATGTCTTTCGGGTTAAAGCGTTCCGCAAAAATCAGTAAGGAGTCACATGCAATGTACGGAGAAACTGGACCACACGGTCGATTAAATTTAAAATGTTTTATTTAAATTACCACCTACGTTACGTACACTTGTAGAATCTTACCAGTGCTTTAAATTCATCTACAATCGTTTACCCTAATTCATTCCTGTAGTACACGCAGTACAGACTTAACGACAATACAACTACTATTATAAAAATTACAATTCCGACAATTCTGATCGCGAATCATCTGGTCTTATTAAGTTACTAGCATGCGTATTGGCATGAGACACGCACATCGCGAATTACAGAGAAAAACGTACCTATAAAAATCTTAAAAAACAAATGTACACTCGTTTTTTATGTCGATTTTGTTCTCACAAAGTTCAGTCGAGTAGCTTCACCTCTAGGATAAAGTAATATAAAAAAAAAGTCTCAAACTGTGGGAACATGGACGGGAATACGCGGGCGAAGCGCTGGCTCAATATTTCCAAAACGATTACTTAGTAATAGTCAAAAAGCATTAGTAATGAAAAAAGAAGGCATTTATCGTACAGACTTTTCTAATTTGCATTATGGCACGATGTGGTACATAAATAACAAACTCGTGACCAGTGTCGCTTCGAATAACGCGGGAGACACTAGCGACTGCTACAACGACGCACATATATTTGGCAGATGATATTTCTTTGCGGATTTTCAATAGCCGTCTAAGCCCGATTTGTTGCATCTCACTAATTAGTACAGATTTATTTTTTTGGTAATCGTTTGGCGACACATGTGGCACGTTTTTAACGGCGCAGCACAGTGTTCGCAGGCACCGTGGCCACATAAAAAAGCTACATTGCGTCGACGCTCCATGCAAATACTGCACATATGGGCCTCTTCGAGGTCAGCTACTCTAGTTTCTAAGTACCGCAGGCGCTCAAGATCCTTGTCTTTTTCTCTACTTTCCTTCAATTCTTCCTCTTTTTTCTCTATTTCTAGGTTCCTCCCTTGGTTCTCGTCTTTTGTGATCTCCTCGGCTTCACCCCCCGCTAGAATAGTAAAATTAGAGTTGGAATTAGAATTCGTTTAGTTGGAATGATTCGAATCATTTTTTAAGGGTTTATTTGTAAAATTTTGTTGATAGAAAGAGTTTACTTCTAATTGTAACACCAGCTCCTGAAGCGGTCCGTTTTGGAGTCCCTCTACAACTTCGGCACTCGTCGGCGTCGCCAGAACCACGAGGGACTTTCCTGGAGTCTTCAGGTTCGGTTATAGTATCAAGGTTATTCGTCGGA
The DNA here is from genome assembly GCA_032362435.1 of Melikaiella ostensackeni. Lineage (NCBI taxonomy): Eukaryota > Metazoa > Arthropoda > Insecta > Hymenoptera > Cynipidae > Melikaiella > Melikaiella ostensackeni. The sequence goes on from JAUMHM010000031.1 coordinate 67,765,766, forward strand.
GGTTCCTCGCTACGTCCCGCTGAATTATTCTCTAGGCTTTAAGTAAAAACGAATATTTAGTAGAAAAAATTAACAATATTGTTAATTGAAACCTTATAGAATTAATAAATTTATTTCAAATTGAAAGCAATAAAACTACAGGATTGCTACAAAAGCCAGGTTTCAAAATTCCATTTCAAAACATTCTACTAATCGCAGACTAATTCACCAACAATTACTTGTACAATTATTAATTATTGCTCATTAATATTAATTTTAAATTTCTGAAAAGTCTGAAATTATTATATTTTTTTTTTATTAGTAAAAAAATTAATTCGTATGAATTCGGAAATTAAAAATTCGCCGTCAAATACCTACTAAAATAATAATTAAGAGTTTGAAACAGGTGCGAAAAAAAATTCCAGTCAGTTTTTCAAAATTTCATGACTTACAGATCTTCCAGGTTTTGTAGCAACCCTGTCGCTGAGCAATTTTTAATTTGAAGCCTTCAATACTGAAAAAATTGAATTTTTAAGATTTTGAAATTGAACCCTTCAACATTTTTCAGTTGAAAGCCTTAATAGATGCACAATTTAGGTACAACATTAAACAATTTGAAACTTAAAGCTTTTGAACTTGCACAAATGTGAATTTAAACACTGAAAATTGTACAATTTCCAGGTGAAATCCTCCATCGTTAAATATCTAATTTTAAATTGAAGACGCTAAAAATTTAATATAGTTTCAGTTTAATGATTTATAAATTGGACAATTTTAAACTGGTTTCCAAATTGTTTCCAATTGAAAGCCTTATTAGTTAAATAATTAAATTGACATCGTTTAAAACTGAATAGTTTAAAACTGTTAATCGCTCTATTTTGTTCAATTTAAAATTGAAATTGAAATAGTTGAACAATTTTCAGTATTTTTTTGTTCAATCAGTCGAATTTTGATTGTGCTAAATGTAAAATAGTTCAATTTTGATCAATTGAATTTTTTTTCAGTAACGTTTAGTTTCTTTTTTAAAAAAAACAGCAAACACAAATAAAAAGTGCTTACTTTGACTGAAGATTTAAACTATTCCTTTGGCTGTAATAAGACCGCAAAACCTCCCTTGGAGCAGAAGTGTCCGAATCAGCTGGAAGAAGATCTAGAGGCGTTTTTCCCTTGGAATTTTTCGCGTGTTCCAGTACGGCGCCAGTTCTGTCCTGACTGACGAGGTAACAAGCTAATGCGAGTTCAGTCTTTGCGCCCTGTCTTGCCAAATTTAACCAAATCTGCAACAAGCCAGGTTTTTGTACTGTGTTTACATTGCCGTCTAACTAAATAATTCGATTGGGTTTTTTTTCATCTTTTTGATTTTTTTTTCATCTTACTTTTTTTATCTTTTTTTAATATTTTTTTTAAATAAATTTTTCATCTTACCACATAAGTTAAAGGTGAATCTCTACAACTTTCTGGTGTGACGGCAGTCGGTTGATTCCTACTTTTCTTAATAGCAATATGCAATGCAGTATCTCCATCTTCATCAGTACTTGCGATGTCTGCTTTGTGACTAACGAGAAGCTCCGCAACAGCCCAATGACCCTGAGAAGTCGCCAAATGCAGAGGGGTTTGCCGTCGATTATTTCGCAAATCGACATTAGCTCGACCACCTGTCGGCGAAAGAAGAATTGCTGAAACTTCCCGGTGTCCGTTCAAGGCCGCAAGGTGCAAAGCTGCAAAACCGTCGTCCTTTTTCACGTTGACCAGATGCTGAGCTCTCGCTACTACTCTCTCTGTGGCACTATAATAAATAACTATTTACCACTAGCTCTTTCAATTTATATTATCCACCTACATTTTCCAGTCTAATTCTAGCTACTTACTAGGCATTTCCCTTAAGTGCCGCATGGTGCAAAACATTAAATCCCCGCTTATTTCGAAGCGTGAAATCTAATCTCTCACAGGCACACAAAGCATCTATAATATCAAGCGCATCCTTTCCAATCGCGTCGTGCAATGCGGTGTCTCCGTACGAATCTTGAAGATTTACATCACAGCCGTGTCGCAATAAAGTGTGGACGCATTGTGCCTGTTGTTTGTTCACTGCCACGTGCAGGGCGCTACATTTTCCATTATTCACCACATTTATAGGTGCACCTCGAGCCAGGAGCAATTCCATTATTTCCGGCTGATCACTGTTGAAAAATAAACGATTAATAAGTTAGCTAGCACTTAAATTCGACTTATCATTATGGAAAGTTCTTCAATGTTAGGGGGTTACCCAAAGGCTGCATAGTGCAAAGGCGTGTCTCCATCTTCATCAGCAGCGTGAAGGGAAGCACCAGCATCCAAGAGAAGAATGCACAATTCACGCTGACCCTGATGAGCAGCCACTTGCAAACAAGTCTTTTTTCCTCCACCAGGACCTCCTGCTCTTGCGTCTACCCTGTCAGGATGCTTTCGCAAAAATTCTCGAACAGCAGCCACCGGGGATTCTCCTCTGACAGTCTCCCGTAATAATTTCTCTATATCACTATCAGATTCGTCATTGGAAACTGAAAATCATTAGATTGAAAATAGTGACTGTTAGGAAGAGAGAAAACTGATAGTCTAGACTTTGTAAAATTTTGTAAAGTAGATTTGATTGCAGACCTCTGTCTCGATTTTCATCTGCGGCAGCTGCATTCCCTGCTTCCGAATTTGAAGTAACCAGAGTTACACTCAATGGATTAAAGGTCCAAATGTGCCCTTCTAAAGCTACCCTCATATCACCATCAGGATAAATCTTTATGACTTTGCCGGTTTTACCAAGGGCCTAAAAAACAATTTTTTGAATCATACCTTGGACTCAGTTCTTCTTCTTTAATCATTTTTTTAAGTTTCAATTTTAGTACTCACAGTCTTCATTACATCTATCCATTCTCCGTGGCCTCGCTGAAAATTCTTTACTGCTACCGAATCACTTTTTATTCTAACTATATCACCGACGGAGAAATTATCCTTAGTCATAACTTTTGTCAAGGCAGCCGGATGGAATGTCCACCTATTGTTACAGCCTTCGTATTGAACTCGGATATCACCTTTATCAGTGATACGATGCACTATTCCAACCTACAATACAAATTTTTCCAATCCAGATTATAGAGATTCTTTGTCAAAATTTAGTACTTGATCAGTCTGATTAATTACCTTTCCTATATAATCAGCCATGCGTGGGTTCCAACCACCATGACCTTCTTGCATTTCTTTAAGAGTATTGATATCCTTCATTACTTTCACTTTGTCCCCCACATGGAAAGTTAAATGCCTCGGCCCAGGATTATCTGCGGAAGTTGCTTCGCCATTCGCAACAGAAGTGCTTATGCCACAAGTAACAGTTGCAACTGGCTGTCCCAAAAGTGGCAAGTGTTCCTTGTAATAAGTACCAGCGGTTGCTTCCTCGACATAACAAAGATCCACACATCCTTTGTATCCAACTCGATAAACATTCGTTGTTGCTGTTGACCACGTTACTGTCGCCACGGATCTACTACTTTCATTATCCCATCCTCGAATGTCCATCACTCTTCCAGTTTTCCCTGATTAATTAATTTTATATCAGTTCTCAAACAATTTTCAGTTTTAAATTCTTCAAGATTACAGACCTCACAGACCGGTCCCTATATCCCATATTTTCAATATTTGGTCCCTATATTACCCTATTTTCAGTTAATAGCCAATTTTTTGAAATAATTTTTATTAAAATCGAGGCGTTTGAACGCTGCACTCTATCGGTGTCATATCTTGGAAACTCTCATAGTATTCCTTAAGACCCTTAGGGATCCTTTAGGACCCATGATTATCTCACTAACAAAAATCATTTACTTTAATTTTCCGGGAGCCTAACTGTTTTTCTAATAAAATGGATTGGATACAAGAATGAAAGTATAATTTTCTTCTTGATAAAAATGACACAAAATGATTGTAAATATCGAAATAAATGCAAAAAACATATAAAATCGCGTCATTGCATTGATCAGCATAATCGCATAATGCCAAATTTAAGCATTGAGACTTGAATAATTTCAAATTCAATTTTTCAAAATTGGACAACTTCAAATTGAAAGCTTTTAAATTTCAATAATTTTAAATTGCGAATTTGAAACATGAATGTTACTATACCAAATTGTTTGATTTTAAATTTAAATCGTTTCAAATTGTACAATTTCAAAGTGGAAGCCTTAATGCTTGAACAATTTTAAATTGAAATATCAAAAGACGATTTCAAATGTAAGTCGTTTAAAATGGTACTACCTCAAATTGAGTCTTAATGTTTTGGCAATTTAAAGCTTGAATGGCCAAATTTTAATACTTTGAAATTTAAAGCGTTTGAAATTAAACAATTTTGAATTGGAAACTTTAAGAATTACGTAACTTTAGATTCAAGGCTTTAATAAGCAAGTTTAAATTCAAGACATTTAAACTGTAGCAATGTCAAATTGAGACTCTCAAAACTGAAATTCCTGATAAAAAGGACACAGAATTATTGTTAATTATTATTATTATTATCATCCACTTAACCGAGAGAAATCGGGAAAACTCCGGAAATTTGTTTCTTCTATTGCAAAATCTAATTTTTTTTTCTACCTTATCTTTTTTTATTGTTTAGTCGAGAATCACCGAGAGAAAAATCTGGATTGCTTCACGTATCGTATATGATACAATCAAAGTTTTTCAATGATTGCTCAAGTTCTTTGGGGCCGTCCATATACCACGTGGGCAATTTTTACCGCTTTTTTACCCCCGCCCTCTCATGGACAAACGTGGACTTTTGCCCCCCCCCCTTTCCTTTGTCCACGTGGACTTATTTCATATTTTATCAAAATATGGACAATCTTGGTATTAAAAACCAAGGAATTCAAATGGAGCGGTGAACTGACTCGATCTTCGGTTTTTCTTCAATCCCAAACAAAAATTCGTGAAAATATTCTTAGTTTTTCATGTTTTTCTGAAAATAGGTCGCTGAAATGAACATTTTAAAGAGAAAATGTGCCCACGGGGACTTGGGGGGGGGGGGGGGGGGGGGGGGGGGGGGGG
>JAUMHM010000031.1:67782750-67804420 GCA_032362435.1 Melikaiella ostensackeni
AACTGCAATGTTCACGAAACGTCGGCAAGATTCGTAGTTTTGCACACAATTGAAACCCGAAACACCTCCTTTCATCATAAAATTACATTATTTTCTCGATTTCTTATATCTAAAATTTTTCTAAATTTTAAATTTCGAAATTGCCATTTGATTGTAAATATTAATCAATCTTACTTGATAATAAACAATTCACTTCTGTTTTTAGCAAAACTTTAATACCTGTTAATACAGCGGTTTCTAAATACACTGAACATATCATTAAATAAGGGAACGCTTCATGTAGCGTCAATTTCGCTGCAGGAAACAGACCGTGAGTTCATTTTACGCTAAATTGGAAGAAAATTGTTTAGCTAAGGAAAGTAACACAGTCATGGTTTCAATTCTTAAAAGAACAACTTTTCATATCTATAACATGACTTTACATTCTACATATCTAAATAGTATTAATAATAAACAAAATCAATGTAATACATTGCATTATATTTAAGAGTAAAAGCTTAATCTTTACAATATTTTCAAGGGATACATTGATTCGATTTAAAAACATATTATGGGCACTTAGTTGTTAACAATACCCAGGAGAATTATTTGCGAAATGAATGACGTTTGCAGAAAGTTTAAATAACAAAATTCAGGTAAACAATATCACTCACGATTTTATCAAATTTCTAATCATTTATGATTACGAAACCAGTTAAAAGGAAAAATTCAACTTCCAGGAAACCTCTTCTCCACAATTTACGTTGACATAAGCAAAATTTACCCCAATAGATTAAATTTTGATAAGCTTATAAATTTACTAAACCCACAATGCTAATTAAAATTAATTAATTAAATTGACCAAAACCTCGACTTAAAATTCAAACTTATACAGTTTAATTCCTAGTATTTCAGAACGACTCTCACCTTCCAAAATTTAAAATATAAGCGTACCAGGACGATAAAATATCTCATGAAAAAACGAATTAAACTAATGAGTTGGAAATTATTGATATTTTATTACGCAGATGCTGCGATTATGACAAACCTGGAACGGCCGGATATATGGGAAATTCTAGGAAACATAAGCCAATACGTGATGTAGGACGTGCTCGTGATTAAAATATAAAAAGAGTCCTATTGCAAAACCACCTCGCAAAACGTCAATAGAAACGGTCCCGAACTTTTGGGAAAGCCCGTCAATCCGACATTACGCAGCATCATCACTGACCATCACCGAGAAGCGCATGTTCACCAAGAAAGCACCAGGACGTGAAAAAACAATCTGGTAAAAAGCGCCTCTTCTGGGTGCACCAGGTAGTTATTATTCACCTCGATTTATTAAAATTCAATAAAAACCGCCGCTTTTTCCGCACAATTTTTCTCGGGGTCAAGAAACCATTGAGTTACATTGAATTATATGAAAAACTCCAAACGTCATAATCGAAAACTGCATACCTTTAAAAAAAAGGGCTCGTTTTTAACACAAACCGTGAGACGATTGATGAAAATATATATTGAATTATTTTTTCGATATCCAATCAAAAATCTTCGATGGAAGATTCTATAAGTTAAAGTCTGGCTCCAACAGAAATCTATAGGTTAATCTCTGGCTCTAAGAGAAATGTCTTCTGCAATCTTTCGACCCTTGCAACCCTTGCAACAGCTGATTATTGAGCTTGAGAAGCCAGATCTGAAAAAAGGTGGTCAAATCCAAAAAATCAGTGATTTTTACACTGAATAGAAGAAAAAGCAGAGCAAATTTTCTTCACAGTGTTAAATCGTTCTCGTAAAAGAGAGACAAATTCATTTTCAAGCAGTAACTCTCCAAAATGAAAATAGGAAAGAAACACCTCGAACTCGCAATTAGATGGTAAGTTTAATTTAAATTACTCTTTTAATCAAACTTTATATCTTATAGTATTTATATTTATTTTAACAGATATATAAATTTAATTTAGTCTGAATTTCATCAATCGAATATTGTGTAATGATTTATAAAGTACCCATTTTATAAGATTTTTTATTGAATGCTAAAAAGTGAGGTTATATAACTTTAAATGGTCGTATAAGATTTGATTTTTCAGTTCCCTTTTTTTTTTGTTCAGAAAAAGACAATTTCCGGAACTTTCTCTGCAAAAAGGACGATGAAAAGTATTTTTCTTTAAAAATTGGTGGACTGAATTCATTTAAAATCGGGCAGGTCACGTAGTCAAATGCCACTCAAATATGTTGTTTTTCAAAGGGAGTAAGACGACACGTATCTTACCGATTTGACGAAAACTGCTTAATCCCCAATAGTTATGAGTATTTGAATTTTTAAAAATGGAAACGCGTATTAACGCGTATCTTTCTGATTCTGATACAATTTTTGGTGATTTTTCGAAATTCGTTGGAAAATTTAAAAGAAGTTCAAAATTGACAAAATGGCGGCAGTTTTTCTGAAAATATTTAAAGTCGGTATTTTTTAAATAATCGATACCGTCTATTTTTTCTAACTTACTTCATTATTCTTTCGCCAACACGTTGTTAAACCTGTTAAATTATGTCCTTTTTGATTTTTCATAACACCATAAAATTGTATTGTTGAGGAAAAAAAACAAATCTTAAAGGATTTTATACATATTTCTGCATGAATCTCGAAAATAACGCGAGACAGAAAAAAGTTTCAAGAGGCATTTTTCTAAAACTTTTTTTTTAGAGAAACAATGTTTCTTTGACATTTTCGCATCTTGTGTCGTTTTACCAAAAAACGTGAATTTCCGTTTTTCAGATAAAAAAAATTCTTTCTTCTCTCTAAGGCACGGGCATAGGGCGGAATATCGTGGAATATACTCTCTACATTAGGAAAAAATCAAGAGAAAGAAAAACGCTGGGATTTTTGAGTAAATTGACTGCATATTTTCGGAAAAACCGCCTTCATCTTGTAAATTTTGAATTTTTTAAAAAATTTTCCAACGGACTTCGAAAAAGGACAAGAAATTCTATCAGAAAGAAAAGGTTAATTACCTATTTTAGCTTAAAAAATATTTCACGTTTAACAAACATTTTGACCACTTCTTGATAATACGTAATTCCATTTTTTCAAATACTCATATGTAACGCTGTCCAAAAATTTTTCGTCAAATCGGTAAAATACATGTCGTCTTATTCCCTTTGGAAAACAACATATTAGAATGGCATTTGATTTTGTGAATTGAGCATGGATTGACTCTCCGATTTGAAATGAATTCGGCCTGTGAATTTACTATTTTTGAGCCAAATATCATGATTTTTTTTTTGTACAGCATTTATCATTTGTAGCTCACAAATTTAGCAATTGTTTTCTTCTGATTTTTCAGGGCGCCTTCAGCAATGGTTTACGGAGCCACCGCAGGACTGGGACTTTTATACGTAACTGATTGGAAACTCGTCCTTCAGTACGTCCCTTACTACGGAGGAAAATTCAAGGAATAAATTTAAGGTTTCATTACCACGGGAAATTTATTAGGTCTGCATATAGTAAAGTTTAAAAATGTACATTCAGTTACTATATGATTAAAATATAAGTTCAAACTGACGTGGCTTTCGTATATTTACTGTAAATCTTACCCAGTATAACGTAAAAAGTTGCACTTTTTCTAAGTAATTTATCAATCGTTTTCGAGTTCCGATTTTTGCATAGCTTTTCTCCGTCTGTCTTCAAGTAATTCCTGAGCAAGCCCAATAGATGTTTCTATTTTATGACGTTTAATCATAGGTACTACTTCAAACCTGTAAAAAGTTTACTGTATAAAATTAATTTAGTACCAAGCTGAAGACTGAATGATAAACATCATTAGATCATTAAAAAATGTCAAGCATTAAAATCTGTAAGCATCCAAATTTAAGGTACTCCAATTTGTTCATGTAAGTAAGATGAATAGTTTTGCAAAAAAGATTAAATACTATAGATTAGAAATGAATCAAATGTATAAATCTAAATTTTTATTCAAAGAAGTAAATATGTTTATTGCTTACTTGTAAAGAATTGCGCATAGTGCAATAGTCGACCCAATTAAGGTAAACAAAGACCACCGAAAAATTCTTTGTTTTGTTTTAATCCCTTGCCTAGAAAATAATAATTTTCAAAATTTAAAGTGAATTTTAAAACCAAGGAAATTCCTTTCTTAAACTGTTTATCCGTGACATTGTCAGACATTGTTCTCCATAATTATTTATGTTTCATTAATTTTTTTTCGCCGTGGCTCCTCTCCAAAATTAGGAAAAAATACCCTACATTTTCTCGACCATTAAGATTTTCAAGTTCAAGCCTTCTTGACTTTTTTGAATAATTAAATTTAGTATTTTCGCAAGCCTTTTTCTTTTAGATTGTTGAATGATAAAAATACTTGAAGAGGATTTTACTCACGACATTTTCCTCTTCTGAAGCTTCTTTAAGTTTAGCTAAACGTTCTTGCTCTAAATATTCTGGCAAATATTTTCCCTCAAACAAAGGCTTCCAACAATAATAACCATTAATAAGTCCAACAAGTGCAGCAAGCCAAAATTGACTTTTGGTAACTCTAAACATAATATGTATTAAACAATTCTAAAAAAAATTATTCCTCTTCATCACAAAATTACAAGACGAGAAAAACCTTACTTCTACACGTGTATTCAATGTCAATCAGCTGATTTCTCAAGCTCTCGTGAGCTCTCGTCTCTTGGAACCAAATTTAAAAACTTTTCCTGATTGGTTCATGTTGCTGTTTCGTCTGTTTATATGACAATGTCAGCGACGTCAACATTTGTTATTAAGTTTTAAAATATTAATGTTAAGGAAAAATGTCACTGTTCCCTGCATATTCAGATGGCAGAAATATCCGAGACTCAAGTTCTAGCGATGTCGAAGATTTATCCAAAGGTATCTTCACTTTTAATGCTTGAAATCCTTAAAATTGTCGAAGATAACCTCAAAAAAGATGTAAAGAACATTCTTTTTAAACGTTGTGGTGTACATTTTTTAACGATTATTATAAACTCTCAGTTATTTAAGTAATTTATTACAAAAATATACCAAATCAAGTTATGTTTACATTTTTTTTTATCATGAATACAGGGATATCACAGTCATTCCCCATTGTCCTGCCTTTCTCCTGTCTTCCCCCCCTTTTTTTGTCAAATTCCTCTTTTTTCCCCTATTCTCGAAAAATTTCTTTCTTTCCTTATTTTTAATTAAAAATAAATTTTTTGTCACAGCTATAATAAAGAGCAAGACATATAACTCCAGAAGCGTCTATAAAAATAATAAAATGCATCTGTATAATTGTATTGCGAGTCACTTTCAGTCACTATTGAATAAATGATTTATAAAAAAAATAAAGTACAAGTGATGATAATACAGATTTCTTGTAAAATAAAAATAAAACAATGTATCGTAACAAAATATAACTATAAGTGCAACAGGTTTCAAGTGCTGAAAACTATAGTCCATTAAAAATAAACACCCTTAAAAAAACTTGAAGCTGAAACATTATCAAACATGTTGAAAATGTGAAAACAAGAGACAAAAGTTGTTATCCAATATAAAATTGGAACAGTTAAAAAACTTATAGTAATTTTATAAAGAAGTATTAGAAGGTAAATGCTTTTTGGTTGAAATGTACAAAGTTAAGATGGAATATTCCAAGTTGATCAACTGCAAAGTTAAATGTTCTAACTTGAACAACTTAAAATCAAACTTTCAAAATTGAGCCACTTAAATTTTAAATATGTATAGGAGTGTTAAGCAGTCTCAAATTTAATTTTTCAATCTTACCAAGAAAGAATTTTCTAATTTCAAACTAAACTATTTAGGATTTAAATAAAACTGTAAAGCTAAAATATTCTTCGCTCATTCCATACATATTAAATATTTCTGAAATGTAAAATATTTAAGGCGTTCAAGCTTGAACTATTATTTTTTATTTTTTGTCGGACTTTTTTGATATTGCCATGAATGGATTTCCAACGACCTAAGTATATTCAATTTTAAAAAAGAAATTCGTTAATGGCAGAAATCATTAAAAAGTCATTTAATATTATTTAAAAATATAACATTTCTTATAAAAAGATTGTTTCTTCTTTTCTCCATGTGAAAAGACGCTTTCCAGGTAAGGAATATCAGAACTGTGGCCTATGTCATCGATTTTAATGAAAGCTGGTAAAGTTGTACTGCTCTGTGGGTAATATTTTGTGGTCAAAGTATTTTTGAAAATTTCGCAAATTCTGAGTCAACTTTTCTTTAAATTTTAATATTTTTGACGCTTTATTTTTGATTCTAATAAAACTTATGAGTATGCTATAAAAGAAAATTATGTTTTATATAAAAAAATAAAAGAATTTTTTTTTCAAAATTTCAGCAAAAAAAGGAAAAAAGTATTTGATTCGATTTTTGACGGAGAACGCATATTTTTTGTTTTATTTTATTTTCGCATCATATTCCTTGTTCTTTAATTTTTCATTTAAAAAAAATTGATGGACACTCATCTGGTTCGCGAGTTATGAATATCTAAAGAACAGCAGTCAAGTCGAAAGCTTGTGCCGCCGCACAGTGGGACATTACTGTATTTTTTTTGACAAATCAGTTTAAAGGTCACAATTTTGATCCGATTGGGCCATTTTTTGTAAAAATTAAAGCTGATTTAATTCTGCAGGAGCCCTTTGAGGAAGATTTAAAAATTTTTGTTTTTACAAAAAACTGTGCAGAGAAGAAAAGTGAAAAAAAATATTTTTATCAAAATCATTTTTCAGCTTGCAAAAAATAAATTGTATAGACTTAGAATCGATCAAAATTAATACATACGCACCAAAGGAACATAAATATACTTTATGAAAATTTTACCCAGTACTAAGAAATGCTATAAATTAACAATTTATATTGTTATAAATAAATTATATTAACAAGTACTCAATTATAACAATATCAGTTACTAATTTATGGCATTTTTCACAACTAGTTAAAATTTACATAACATATTGCAGTAATTTAATTTTAAAAAAGCATTTTTTCATGCGAAAGTGTTATAATTGAGTGTTTGTTGATATAATTTATTTGTAACAATATGAATTGTTAATTCATAGCATTTCTTAGTACTGGATAAAATTTTCATAACCTATTATTTATTTATAGATTTTTTGTTGCTAGACATCTCTCAAATATCGAATCGCAACAATTATAGTCGAGAAAAATTTGTTTTCTGTGCACAGATATCAGATTTGTCTAATTATATATAAAATTTGTTCATAACAATTAATTTAATTATAACATGGATGACTTATGATGTTTATGATTATTTATGATTATATGATTATTTATGTTCATCTCGTGCATATGCATTTATTTTTATCGATTCTAAGCCTATAAAATTTATTTTTTGCAAGTTAAAAAATGATTTTGATGAAAATATCTTTTTTCACTTTTCTTTGCACATTTATTTGTGCAAACAAAAATTAAAACATCCGCCTCAAAGGGTCTCTGCAGAATTAAATCAGTTTTAATTCTAAAAAAACTTCTTAATCGTATAAAAATTGTGACCTGTAGACTGATTTGCGCAAAATAATCTAGTTTTATCCCACTGTGCTTCGGCACAAGCATTTGACTGGATTGCTGCTCTTTAAATATTTATAACTCGCGAACCAGATGAGTGTCCTTAAGCCACAAACTATTACCTATACTGCACTACAACTTCACCAATTTTCATAAAATTCGATGGTATAGGCCACAGTTCTGATATTCCTGACCTGGAAAGCGTTAGACATGTTTAATCTTTCCCCTATTTTTCCCCTTTTTTATGAAAAAATTACCCTATTACCCCTTTTTTGAGCTTCTTTTGCGCTGTGATCCCTATAAATAGAATAGCAAATAAAATAAAACTAATAAGTGATAAATAAATATTATCCTTTCGCTTGTTTCCAATATTTATAGACAATTCAAACACATGGCTCACCAATTCAAGTTTCAAATCAGAAATCGCCTTCACAAGACCAGTAATTTATATATCATCCACCTCATCTGAAGATGAGTCTATCAAAGTATTATCCTACCCAGAAGAAGAAGAAGAAGTACCGGATAAAATAATAACTTTTAGTTTAAGTAGTGACTCGAGTGAAGACGAACGTCACAAATCTAAAAAACGCCACAAGAAGAAAAAGAAAAAGCACAAGTCGCGCAAAGTTAAGCCAGAGGAAAAGTATGAACGAGAGGTTGAAAATGTATATACGGAGGATAAAATTCGTGATAAGAGAATGTGCACTGTAGAAACTCTCTGTTCGAGAGTAAGACCTTATTATAATTCATCGAAAAAAAGTCTGGGTTTTATTTCTGCAAAATACTCTATAAAAAAGGTTTTCCCCAGATATTATCTTACTAATATTGATGCACAAAAGGCCAAAAAGCATGATACAGTTATTAAAAGAACAAAATCTGTAGAGAAGCATGAAGAACCTTTACCTGAATGGTGTGTAAATATTGATGAGGAGCGAAAGAATAGAACTCAAGAATTCAATAAAAAGTTGGAGGAAAATCCACACGATATCGAGTTGTGGCTTCGATACGTAGATTTTCAGGTAAAGTTGCATCAAATAGTTTTTATTCTAATATTTTTTTTACATCTCTCTAAATAATTATATTGTTTTACAGGATTTTATTGTGACTTATCAACCCCTAAACACGAATTCACGATTAGCGTGTCAAAAAAAATTGGCCATCGTTGAGAAAGCTTTGGAGAAAAATTCTGATTCCGTTGAGCTTCTAAAAACGAAATTGTTACTTATGTCGGAACTCACGCCAGCAGATCAATTTTCAAATGATGTTGATGCCCTTCTGGACAAGGACTCAGGAAATATTACTTTATGGCAAGCTCTAATTATGGCGACTCAGTCTTCAGTTGCTTTGTGCACGATACCAAATGTGCTAAATTTATTCACTAGATGTTTTTCCATTCTTCGGCAACGATCGAGGACAAATTCTTGTATCTACGATACCCAAATTTTAGGTTTGTAAGAAAATAAGGAATTACCTTATAAAATTATTGTAAAATTTGAAAATGATGTATACTTTGAAATTAAGTAGTGCTAGTGTTTTGAACACATATGCCGTGTTTTAGGAACGACGTACCAATATTTAACGTTTCTCAGACATGGAGGACTTTGGGAACAGATGTGGGAAACGATTAGGATGAACCTTTGCCTGAATCTGAATCTCAGTAAAGAGAGTCTGCGATTCCAAAGTTCAATAGATGAAAAGAATCTTAGTAAGTAATAAACATTTTTGCTTTAATTTATGGATGATGTTGATGATCGAAATTCTATTCTTCTTTAGTTGGATTGGAGGAAGTAATACTGACATCCAAATTACCATTAAATCAGTTGTGGCTTCGAGTGGAATCTCTGAGGGAAAGATGTCACTGGATCAGTGTAACAAGTGATCAACTCGAATTAGTTGGCGATTCAAAGCGATTTGTTTTATCCGAAGATGTGGCCGATTTCGTACATCCAGTGGTCTCTGATAATTCAAATTTTCAACTAGCAGTTCACGCACTACTTTCTTTGAAAGTTCCTCTCTTGCCGACTCGCGACAATACACTAAAGGTAAAAAAATATACTATGAATTATTATCTAAATTCCTCAAATATATTATATAATATTCTATGTTGAGAAACTGTTTTTTAATTCTAGGATTTGGGTTTAAAGGAACTGAATTGGATTTTCGATTCTTCAGAAGTTCTATTGCCTCTTGCTTATCCTTGTGTGGGAGAAATGGCTGGCCATCTTAAAAGAAAAACTCTAGTCGAAAACGTGATAGAAGGGCAATTAACATCAGGCCCTCAATTTTTGAGATTTCATCCTGCTCAGGAACCTTATTTAGATTTTGTAAGATCCGCATTTAGAGTAATTGCTGATGCTTTGCCTTCTTCTCAACGAACAAGTATTTATGTCTGGTGGTTACGATTCGAAAGACTGCTTGTTTATTTTGGAAAAGATGATCCACTTAAGAGCGATAATAGGTGAGCAACTCATTTTTTGAAACAATTATTCATGCTTTATCTAACTGATTTAAAGTAATATTGATTAATATTTTTTACAGAGGAAAAAAGTTGAAAACGATACTAAAGGAATTTCTAAAGAAGTCTGAAAATCGAAGTAACTTGCACTTTTATCGAGAGTTTGCTTTAATAGAATACGAACAAGGACGTTTTGAAAGCTCTCTCAGTATTTTGGAAACGGCTCTTCAATCTGGAAATTGTTGTCCTGCAAAAATGTCGAACACAGAGGAAAAAGCTGCTGTTATGAGTATTTTCAGATCTCTTTTTGAGATTTTACTTAACACTAAAACGTATCAAAAGACGAATAAGTTTCATTTTATCAAAATCGCGCGATTGTTGGTGCCACAAAATGCAGAAGATCGTTTGCTGGCAGCTGAATATTACTTTCGAGATTTTATTGAACAATTTCTTTCAAATGAAGCACCCCAAGACTCTGAAGATGCTTTTTTCTTGCCTAATCTTGTTTGTGACTCGATAACGTGCTATGCGTATCTTTTATTCGTAGAGGAACGCGACGTATTGGAAATTTTAGACGTTTTTGCAAAATGTCTTGATCACTGTAAAGAATCTCCACGTTTACAGGTAGATTTTCATTTTTATATTAGTTTCATCAGATATTTTAGCTCAGTTTCTGGTCAATTTAGTCAAATTATCTTTCAGGAACGTTTGTATGAAAGTGAATTGGCACTTTTGCAACTTTATGTCGAAAAGTTTCCTAATTCGAGAAGGCATTTGCAAAATGTTTTAGGCGATGGAATGAGATTGTATCCAGACAATTTTTATATTCTTTCTGTATTTGCTGATGTCGAGGTAAATGTTGAATTTCTTTTGAATTTTAAGTAGTATTAAAATTTCGTTAATATACATAATTTTTAATTTCAGTATGAATTGCCGTCCTGGAGACAATCAAGTAAAATTGGAAAAATTCGATTATGGCAAGCGATCACTATGTGCTTAGCCGAAAATGCTAGAATAAAATATTTAAAGAAGGCTTATCTTATCGATACTGCAAAAGCTCTTCTCAACAAGTTATTGTCGTTTCATCGAAAACTTTCACGGTGCAAATTTCAGCTTTGTTCTTCTACTAATTCATAATGTTTATTCCGTAATAACTTACTTGATTGAAATGTTATATGAAAAATAATCTGATAAATTAATATTTTAGAGATCCGGATACTCGACACTGTCCACTTTTGTGGAGATTGTTCATGTTGTTGTTAAGGGAAGAAAATCTCTGTGAAAAAAAAGGAGAGGAAGTTTATCACGAAAGTGTTTCACACTGTCCATGGGCAAGAAGTATTTATATTGATGCAGCAGAAGTTGCTCCACAACAACTCACAGAAATCCAGGATGTGATTCGTGAGAAAGAATTAAGAATTCATGTCACACCCGAAGAACTGGACATTTTAAGAGGATAATTTTGTATATATATATTCTAATTCTAAGTCGATTTCGCTTAAATAAATATTCATTTTATATAAACTATAATCAATTTTTTTATTTTCATATCAGTCTTCTCTTGATATTTCCTCTTTAATATTATTTGTCAGCGAAGCATACATCATCCTGGAGTGGTGCCGGTTCGTATTTTTGTAAAAAAAGCTTGTGGTTTACTCCAAAAATCTTTTTTTTTCTGTACAAGATGCTGAATCCATTTCATCAGTGTCCCTTTTGAAATGTAAATCAATCTTTGCTTGCAAATTACCTATTGACTAATATTTGTTCTTAATTAATTTATCGATTAATATTTTGTTAAATAAAAAGAACTAAAGTTAGAATAATACATTCTATCATATGCATTAAACGACATTATTTTCATGTACTTTTGTTTCTACAAAATCATGAATAATTCTGTGTAAATATTTGCACTTGTAAATTTTTAATATTACCATTTAATAAATATTAATGAAATATAAAATTATTCAATTATATTTTATTATTTTATTATATGTATATATACATTTATTATTATTTATTTTATTATTAAATTATAAAATATAAAATTTCGAGGAAATAAAACAGGGGTCTCCACAATTAATGCACAGGTGCAGCCTGACCCAGGATCGCCAAGCGATCCTGGTTTTTTTTGCGACGGAATACTGACAGAAAATTGATAACCCCTCGTAGTCCAGACGCCAACACCCAGTCCTGTCGGATCGGAGATGTCGCCGCAATATTTTTAATGATTTTTATGCAGGCTGATCTCCTGATTCCGAACAAATTTGCCTTATGTATCATGAACGAGAAGGTAAAAAATATTGAAAAAAATAAACCGTACATCGGGGGTTCCCCTTTTCCAGGAAAAATACAATAACAACTTTTGAAGGGGGCTCCTTTCTAATTTTTTCAACAGTCAAAATTATTTTTATATATTTCTAATAGTAACTGGTAAAAAAAATATGATGGTGCGATTGAAGCGTACTTATTCGGACCTCTAAATATAATTAACATAACCTCAGACGTGAACAAAAGCTAAACCAATTGGCTAAACTCATTATACACGCGAAAAGAAACTTTTTTCTTACAATTTATATGAATTACAATAGATTAATAGAATTTTAATTTTCTATTTTCTGGCTTGATCCAGATTTGCACGAGCAATAAATTTTCTCGATAACACCATTTTACAATTTCCCCTTTATTTCATGGGGAACAGATTCTATATTTAAAGTTCGTAAACAATAAGCAATTATTGACACCGAACTTACATTCCCCTTTTTTTTCCACAAAAAAAGGTGTCCGACTTGAAAAATTTGTTCACTCTCAACAAAGTTTCTACAAGAAGGTGTGGGAAGGTGACAACTTTATAAATTCGCAGATCTGACCAATAGTCAGCTTCATTGTTTTATATTTTTTATTATTTTCGTTAATTTTCGTACGTCAATGTATATCTGTGTATATTCAAAATGTACCTGAAATGGCGGCCATATTGGAATTCTACTGCCCATGTGTAAGGCGGGTTGCATTTTGTGTTTATATTTATGTAATGTGTGAAACGTCAAAATGTTGCGATCAGTTTTGATTGTTGACTAACTTGATAACATTCACTCGTTGTTGATGATATTGTCAAATGAGTAATAAAATATTTCAATTCAACTCATACTTTTTTACATTTTTGTTCGAGATACAATTAAATATCTGTTATTCGATCAGATATTCTCATTAAACTATATAATTTCCGCAACCTAACCTAAAATTATTATATTTTTTTTTTAATAGGTCTGTGACAAACAATATTAAAGTCTTCCAAATTCAATTAGAATTAAAATGGACTCAAAAGCTGTCGTAATTTCTGGCGAAGCCTCAGAATCTGATGATGAGAGTGTCAACGTCAATACAGTAAGTTTTGATTGTTATTTTTATTTTTTGTTTTATTAAGTATTCGATTGTTTATACTTCGGATGATAAAATGAAAAGAACTATTTGTCACAGGGAACGGGTTTTCCGGCACTATTAGGAGATAATGCTTGTGGTAAAATAATATCAGGAGAAGCTCAAGAGTCTGATGATGGTAATTATGTATTTATTATTTGAATAATTCATTCGATCATGAATCATGCAAGATATAATAAAAATCTATCGTCTACCAAAATTTACAGTCTACCATGTATTGACGATTCGAAGTACGTATCTCCGTAGATTATTTTAGACTGCTTTCGCTCTATTTTAGAGGCTTCGTTAATCATTTTTATATGGGCAATATATAGCTTTAAAAAGCTCGGCTTTTGTATTTCCAGCAACTGTGGAATTCATTTTAATACTTAATTTTTAATTTACAGATGATGGAAGCTTAAGTAGCTTAAGTGGCGCAATTGATGCCACAGTATGTCCTTCTTACACGGAAGCCAAAGTTTCAAAATCAAAAAAGGATTACATAAAATACAACAGCTTGCTCCATTACAAATTATGTGAGTAAATAATGTTTATTCTATGCAATTATAACACATATCTTACAGATTGGCCACTCAAATCTTAGAAAAAAATTTAACTGTCATTTATTGAATGTATATCAAGTGGCCACCCTGACTTACCTTTGCCGCTATTAATAGAATATTATTACCCATATAGAAATTGAATTAAAAACAAATACTCTCCTTTAGATTACTGTACAGTTGAAATTACATTTTATTGACCACGCAGCAGTACAATTTGATTTACATGAACTAGTCATACTTAAATTTGGTAATGATAATAATTATAATAATTTCGATTTAGCCGAGAACTGAATATTAACAATTTGTCTACCGTAGTTTTTTGCATTCCCTGCTGTCTTTTAATGACCTTTTTCTTAAAATGACCACTTTATTTTTTTGATTAAAAAGACTCAAAGAAAGTTCTGATTAAATATATACCTTTGCATAGAAAAAATAAACGAACACTCATGACTTACTGAGTGTAAAAAATCCGAATAGCTTAACTGCTTCCTGGAGAAAAAAGTAATCTTTCGTTTATGTGAGCTTGTGACTAAACCCTTTTTTCAAGACCTAAGTTATAACGCATTCAAAAAATGCTTTTAATAATACAATTTCTTAATAAACAGATGAAAGTAACATGGCACTGGACAACGATGTTCAGCGAACGATTCAGGGTACAATCACAGCTGGTATTCAAGTATTATCAACTGTCAACCGGCAATTGCTAAAAAGCGAATTAGTCCTACAAGAAGCCGCTTGTCAATTACGGAATGCGTCAAATCGAACAGCAAATGCCTCCAATTCCTTACTTCAACTTATGGATTTCAACTTTCTACACTCCATAAAAAGTTAACTTGTACATATATAGTAAAACGTAGCTTTACCATATAGATTACTTTATTTAATAAGAGCGATCTTGAATCGACAAATTTTTTGGGGACTTTGTTGAGCATTAATTGATTTTGTTCTGTACTGGCAGTTCTATTCAATTATTCCTTAGGAGCACATATTTTTTAAACGTCAGCTGAATTTAGATTATCTATATGTTATGCGTACTTTAAATTTGTATATTTAATGCGTATCGTAGCCTATAAATTAATACACTTATAAATTTTAACATACCAGATTCGCATATCGAATATATCAAAAACTTCTATACTGGTCGTTGCATTCCTTTTTTTTTTGTTCAGAAACATAGAATTTCATAACTGTAACAATAAGTTGGATATCTAATATATTCCGATTATCGCAAGTGTGGCATTAATTTGGAATTCGTGATGGGCCGAAAGAAGCAGAGGTCGCTGAGTTTTGCATTGTTACTATACATGCAAAGGCTTTGTCATAGGCACATATGTTTAAATACTATTTGTGTATTTTCTGCTTCTTGATTTCGTATTTGATCAAAAAAAAAAAACTGGATCTCTTTTTCAAAAAAAGATTATAGATTATTGTTATTTATTTTGTTCTTGCCTTTTTTTGCCCAGAGTGATATTGAGAACAAAAAAAGGCTTGCAAACATAAAAATAATGTTTGGATTCAACATAAAATTCAAAAATGTATATTCAGAATTTAAACAAAAAAATAATGATTTAATTCTTGAAGTGTTGTTTCTGTTATAATGTTATGTGTAAGATTCTCTAACTGCGTGATTAATTTTTAATGCCACAAGTGATTGATTACTTTTGAATATATTGACAACCTTATCATTACTCGTTATTATGTCAGTGTTAAGGTATACAAAAGAAAGTCACTCTGAAGGCTTTTGCAAGAACTTTGAATATTATTGGGTTAATCTTAAAAATGTAATACAATAATGAAAATTTAGACAAAAAGAGTAATTAAAACAATTTTATTAATAAACTCTCGATATAAATAATAAATTACCAAACTTATAAAGATCATAAATTCGAATCCGTAATAAATAATAAAAGAAGTTATTTTTTTAAAAGCCTCTATTATTTTTTTTCTAGTAGATTTTTTTATCAAACGCATAACTCTGTTAGGTATCAAAGGGCTGATATTGTTCGTGGTTTTTTTCTTCGTTATCACTAATGTGCACAATGAATTGGTGATTCAAATGGGATGCAAATTTTCCTATACAAGTTCAGTCTTAATTATTCCTTCAAACTTCGTTGAAACAAAAATATCTTACCTACACCGGAGGATATCTCAAAAGCAAATGAATTTACTTTTGAGAAAAGAAACCTTGGGCTTTTGTGCTCACACTGATATGGCAAAATCGTGACGGAATGCCTTCTCTAATTACTTGTTTCCCATATAATACATCGTACTTTTAGTTTTCGTAATACTGCATGCTATTACATACGTTACATATTAAGTTACATTCTTGCTGAATTTCGAAGCAATTCCTTATGATGAACTGCGCACTATGAATATACAGTAATGATTGAATCGCAACTATTGCATCCAGAGATTTTCAAGTCTAGAACTCGTGCTCGCCCATACTAACTCATATGTATATTTCGCTAAACATGTAAGTGTAGTACTTCATAGAGAGTTTACATTTTTACCTGTAAGTCTTCCATCATTGAAATTAGGACTTTTGACATTAAGTACATGAAAGCAAGTATTTTATAGTCCAACTTTTTGAGACAAATGACTCTCCGTAGGTTTTGAAAGAGGGAATTACTCGATATAACCTTGTAAAGATACTTTCTGAAGAAAAAAGAATGATCTGAATTGGTGTCAGATATTTTAAATTGTGAAGTTTCATCTATCAGAAAGTTCGAAACAATCAAAACTTAGTTAATTGGCCAAGAAAATGAAATGTTAATAAAAAATTGACTTGGCTTATCATCCAAGTTTGCTTATCAATTCCTGATACGTTTTTGACAGATGAAACCTTCGGCACTAATCTTGTTTCGATCAGTTTCATTGATCATGAGATTTCTGTTTTGTTTAGGTAGTATATTAAGTGGGCTCAATTCCAAAAGAGGATCAAAGTTTGCTGCATTTGACGACCTCTATAAAATATTCGGCGTCTTACGCGATACATATTGGCTAATGTGAGGGCGCCCACCCCCCACATTGCCTACGCTCGTTCCATTT
The DNA here is from genome assembly GCA_032362435.1 of Melikaiella ostensackeni. Taxonomy (NCBI): domain Eukaryota; kingdom Metazoa; phylum Arthropoda; class Insecta; order Hymenoptera; family Cynipidae; genus Melikaiella; species Melikaiella ostensackeni. The sequence goes on from JAUMHM010000031.1 coordinate 67,799,759, forward strand.
CACCGCTAGTTGCGTACATCTGAAGAAGAGCCATCGACTCCTGGGCTTGTCTCTTCTCAACCAAAAATCTTCCTGAAGCTTCTTTGAGTTGCTCGAGGAACAACCTGCAGAAGGAATTTCAAAAAAATTTTAAGTGGACGTGTTCAATTGTATTTCTTATTGAAGGATAATTTTTTGTTGGATTATTTACTTGTCAGGAATGATATCAGCTAGACTGTCTGGATCCATGTCACTCAGGAGTTCCAAATCGTGTCCACCAAGTAGCGAAATGTGAGATGGATCTCCGTGAAGGGATGAGACTAAGGGTTCTAACGGCGATCGATGTTTTTTCGAACCTTCAGCGTGGTCTACATCATCTACGACAATGTAACGCGAAGCTGGTTTTCCACCAACCGCCATCCATTTTTGATCTCCATGTAGTACCATTAAATTTGTATTTCTTTCGAGTGTGGCAAAGTATTCTTCATCGTCGACTTCAGTACCTGGAAATGATCATAAAATTGAGTCAAATTACAGTTTTTGAGACTTTAAAAATTTTTATATTAAATACTTTCAAACTTGAAATGTCGAGCGTTTTCGAGTTTAAAAGAAGGTTTGAATTTTAAAACTCGACTGCTTTCAAGTCTAAAGGTAATACTTGAAACTTTGGGTACTAGGCACTTTCAAATTTGCAGACTTGTAAATCTAAATTTTTTAAACTTTGGACTTCATATATATAAAAATAAACTAAAATTTCAAAACCTTTACCTTTTTGAACATATTTAATCATTTTAATTCTCTAAAGTTAATTCTTTAATTTAAATTCTTCAACTCTCATTTCTAGGGTTTGAAAAATTCCATAACCGTAGAAATTTGTTGTAAACTTGTTAAATTTAATTTTAAATTAAAACAGCTTGTTACTTGTACTTTCAATTTAAAGGTTTCGTAAGGCAATACATTGTTATTTGAAGAGCTTTTAAGTTAAGACATCTGTTAAATTTAAAAAGTTGTCACACTTGGACGTTTCGAAATGGTGAATCATTTCAATTTGAAAAACTTTTACAATTAGAGAATTTAAATTTGAAAACTTCTAAATAGGAAGGCTTTAGAATTTTAATGCTTTTAAGTTGAAAATCTTTCACGTTTTTAAATCAGAATGCTTTCAGATTTGAAGGATTTCAAAAATTTGTGCTTTAAAATGGCAAATAGACAAATGGACGACTTTGAAAAAAAAAGAATAACATTTTTTAATTCTCTGATTCATTCCACAAAGTTAAAAAATTTCTAATTGGACACCGTTTTTGTAAGAGGTTGAAGTTCAATATTTCACTTCCTTAAAAAAACGTATTAAATTCCAAAAAAAATTTCAAAACTCTTTTGAATTTTTGAATTTGGGGTTCTTTTAAATTCAGAAACTTCTAAACTAGAATGCTTTATAACTTGAATATTGAGATTCTGCAAATCTGAACTTTTTAAATTTCATCTCTTGGAAATTGAGAGGTATCCAAATTCAAATTAAAGAATTAAATTAAATTTAAATTGAGTCAAATTATAATTTTAGAGATTTTAAATTTTTTTATATCAAACACTTTCAAATTTAAAATTTCCAGCATTTTCGAGCTTAGAAGAAGCTTTGAATTTTCTAAACTCGAGGGCTTTCTATTCTAAAGTAAATACTTGTTAACTCATATAATAAAATTTGAAAACACAATAATAATTTTAAATCAGAATCCAATCAAATTTGAAGGGTTTCAAAATTATAGGACTTCTAATTTAATATGGATTTAAATGTCAAAACTTTGCGCTTTAAAATGGAAAATAGACGACTTTGAAAAAAATTAACATTTTTTAACTCTTTGATTTATTCCATAAAGTTTAAAACTGTTGTAATTTTTAATTCAAAAACTTCTAAACTAGAATGCTTTATAACTTGAAGATTGAGATCCTGCAAATCTGAATGTTTTAAATTTGATCTCTTGAAAACTGAGAGGTATCCACATAAATGAAGAAATTATATTTAAATTAATTCCAAATTCAAATTCCTCTTTAATTCTCTGAGTTTAAATTTGTTTAAATTCTAAGATTTTTGGTATTCAAATTCAAAAACTATTTATCTATAGATATTGAGCTTCACAAATTGAAATCTTCGAAATCTATAACTTGTCTTTCTTTAAATTTACGGTGCTTTTCAATTTGAAAACTGAATTTCAAGAGCTTTTTCAATTAGACCCTTCTAAATTATTTGCTTTCAAATTTTTAAGATTTTAAAAGAACTGTTACAAAATTAAATAATCTAATCTTGAGCCATATTAAATAAATTGGCAAACTCAACTAAAAAAAATTCAAACATACCATCTTGTTCCAGGACAATAGTAAGTTGTCCATCATCTGGTAAAGCAAGACGAGTTCTAGCCACGTTGGTTAATTCCTCCAAAGAAGAAGCAGTGATTCCCTTTCTGCGTTCTCTTAGATGATCCACTATCTTGTAAGGATTTCCAGATCCTTGTGGCATGACTGCTGTCTCTGTCATTGCAATTAGAATATTTATAGATAATTAAGCACTAGCAATTGAATTTCGTTATTCTAATTCAATTCCTTAAATCGAAAGTCTAGGCGCAACTTTAGAAGATAGTTTAGACGAAATTGTAGACGAATGCGTTGCCACCCTCGTGCCTTTCAAATTTACAGACTTGAAAATCTGACTTTCGATGCACATTGAAGTGTTCAGTTGAGCACAGTGTTGTCAAATTATTATTTTGTGATATAAGGATCTCTTTAGGAAAAGCTGGAAGCACTTAAACAGACATTACGTACTCTTGGATACAAAAGGTGATGACAAAAATGGTAGTTTAGGGCAGTGTTTCTAAGATTGCATAGGATTGGCTTGGTTCCACTGGGGTCTTATAACGAGTTTAACAATGTTACTTATGTTAATAAAAAAAATGAAGAAGGCTTTGGTGTTTTAACTAATTTATGACCAAACTGGTTGTCACTGGTTGTGTGACAAAGCAACACTGGGTCAATGGTGCTAACCACCCCTCCTATTTATACACTCTGATAACTGCTGCGTATATACATACACTAGGCACCCCTAACAGTGAACCCTCCCAACATGGCACCAGACAGAAATCAATAATCCTACCCCACTCCCGATTCTATTTTCTTTTTAAGATTATCTCCAAGATTAAAACCACCGTCTCAAACTCTACTTACTCATGGGGGTCATCCATAAATTACGTAACACCACATTTTTGCCAATTTCTTACCCCTCCCCTCCCCCATATAACAAGTCGTAACAACATTTTTTAGACCCCCACCCCGGCCTATGTTACGCAATTTTTTTCAAATATTTTCAGCTATGCTTCAATAAACATTTTAGTTACTTACTACACGAGACACATGAAGTACCAAATAAATAGAAGTTACTACAATAATGAGAAAGAAAACTAAAACAATATAGAAACATGAAACAAGGGAACTATACTCGAAAATTAAAAAGTATAAAAAGCTGTGTCATAATGCAGTAAAAAAATATCCATGGAAAACTTCATTTAGTTAAATATACCCAAGATATGTTTTGAAATATTTAGATACTTAAGTTCTTGATAATTAAAAAAAAAAAAAAACATTTGGAATATTCTAGAATATTCCGGAAATTAAGTTACGTTTTTGTTATATTTTAAATGTGTAATACTTTCTATCAACTTGGCGATCCTTGATGCAAGACTGAAATTGTAACAAGAGTTTTCAAGAATTCGAAGATCAGAAATTGTAGACTTGATATTAGAGATTTTCAAATCGTAGATTTAAAATTCTCCAAACTTTATAATGTTTCTTATATGTCCCATTTTAAAATTACCCCTAAATGCTTACATTTAAAATTTTTAATTTTTTTAAATTTCGAAAGCTTTAATTTTATTTTTATAACTTCAGGTGCTTCAAAATTGTAATTCGTCATTTTTTCAGAGCTGTAACTTCAAAATGTTAAAATCTGAACCCGTAGTTCATTTCTGAACAATGAATTTTAATATTCTTCAAATTTTTATACTTGAAAAAAAATTTCCTTATTGAACTCTTCAATATTGTCATTTTTTTTTTAATTTTCAAAATATATTGTTGCGTATCAAACGATTCCGGTTTCAAATATTTTTTTAAATCTTCATATTAAAATTGTATACTTGCAAATACTGAAAATTTGGATTTTATAAATTAGAAATGCTTTAAATTTAAAATGCATTTAAAATGCAAATACTGAAAATTTGGATTTTATAAATGAGAAATGCTTTAAATTTGCAAGTATTTCGTTTTTATCGGCTAGACTTTTTTAATTTTTTAAATTCTATAACTCGTAATATTCCAAAAGAGCTCAAATATTCACGGTTTTTATTTTGTTGTTCAATTTTGTGCGATTTCAATAAGAAATTGTTGAATTTACAGTTTCGTGGATTGTGCTGTTTTCAAAAATTCAATTTTTCAATTTTTGATTGTTATGATTTGTTTTTATGGATACTTTTAAACAGAATGATAGAAAAAAACAAAATACTAATCTAATTATACCAATATTGAAGTCTTTATAATGTTATTACAATCTTTATTTGTAATTACTTGTATGTCAAATAGGGTTAACTTGTTAAAAAGGTTACTTAAAAGTATCGATTGGGGGGGGGGGGGGGGGGGGGGGGG
>JAUMHM010000031.1:67813512-67835310 GCA_032362435.1 Melikaiella ostensackeni
GAACTGCAATGTTCACGAAACGTCGGCAAGATTCGTAGTTTTGCACACGATGAAACCCGAAACACCTCCTTTCATCATAATGAATCATCGTGAAAGCATTAAATCTATTAACCCTTTTCATCTATTCAAAAATTGACTTCGTACCAAAATAACAAAAAATTCGCAACTATTCGTTATTTTGAGCTTTATCGTAGATGCGCGAACATAAGATATATTTTTAAATCTGTAAATTTTGTTGGGAGATCCGGGTACCAAACTACAACTTTTGGACCTTTTCCGAATTTGAAATAACAATATATATATTTTTTTCTCTCCGCCCTAACGCACACTTTTATAAAAGTATTTATGTGTATATAAAAAAAAAAATGCATACTGCAAATATTAGCAATTCAGCAGAGGCAATTTCTAATTTGAATCAAGCTTTCAGGGATTACGTGTTCTCGATGAGATACTTCGAAATTAATAAGTCAAATTTAGATTGTCAGAGAAAAAATTGCCAGCGTTACTGAATCTTAAAATGAATCAAGTGAATTTCAGAGAATTTAATTCTTTTTTAATTTATTCTGAAGGAGAGCTGACAAATTAACAGCTTGGTGTGAAATCAATCAATCTTGAAGTTTTAAATTGAAAAGTGAATAACTGCATACTCCCAGCCTCCCAAACTGTTGTAACGATTTGCATCCACGTGTCGCAAAGTTCAAGGTCTCCAACAAGGTGACCATAGGGAAAAAACTGTATCATAGCACTGTAACTGAATAATAGAGGATATATTTCATAAAGTATTCTGCACTCTACTCAGGGAATTAGTAGTTTCTTTTTAAGCACCATAATGGAAAAATGAGGTAGAAAGGATAAAAGAGACTTTTTAAAGTCTTTATTTATCTTTTTTGTACCTGTTATTTTTTTAATTATAGGTATCAGCAGCAGGAAAAGCAGTTTTAATTACTGGATGTGATGCAAGAGTTGGGTCTGCATTAGCCAGAAAATTAGATGATCTGGTATATTCTCTTTAATAATTCTTGTTTTAAAAATTTTGCAATTTTTTCTAATAAATTAGAATTATCAATAATTTCGTTTCTAAAAGGGATTTACAGTTTTTGCTGGATTTTCCAACAAGGAAGAAAACGAGGAGCTCGTTCAGAAATTAAAGGAAGAATCCTCAGGAAGGTTGCATTCATTACAACTTGACGTTACGAGCGAACACGATATTCATTCTACATTTTTGTATGTGAATGAAAATTTACCGGATGGAGCACCAGGTATGCCACTTTATTTTTAATTTAGCAAGCTAAGCAGCTAAATCTTAGAAAAAAATTCCCGGTCATTTCACGGTTTGCAATATTTTGCAGGATTGTGGGCACTGGTTCATGCAGATACTTGGGTAACATTAGGAGAATGTGAATGGATTCCATCCTCTGTTTTGAAAAAGAGCGTAGACGTAAACGTCATTGGCGTGGCACGACTAAGTCAGGTGCATATTTTTCTAATAAAGAATAATGTCCAATTAATTTAATTTCATCAATATTTTTCAACAGGTTTTTCTTCCACTTGTAAGAAGATCGAAAGGTCGTGTGGTATTAGTCGGTAGCCTTTTGGCTCGAATTCCAAGTCCAGTCAGAGGAATACATTGTGCAGTTAAAGTACGTTAATTATAAACTATATAAATATCTTGAAAAACCCAGATATTAAATAAAAGGATTCCAGAAAATAGCAAATAAAAGTTCATAAAAAATACTAAGAAATAAATTATTGTTCACTTACAATTGCAGGCTGCAGTGGAAGCTTGGGGAACCTGCTTGAGATTGGAAATGCAAAGATGGGGAGTAGACGTTGTTATTGTTGAAACTGGCGAATATGTCTCCGGAAATGCGTGGTTGAAAGATAATTCCGTTTTGCTAGAACAAGCAAGAGAAATGTGGACTCAGTTAGACCCTCAAACTCGAAAAGAATATGGACGGAAATTGTTTCAAAAGGAAATGGTAGCACTTGAAAAATACACCAAAGGACCTGAAGCTGATCTCACTCCAGTTACAAGAGCTTTAACTGATGGAATATCAAAAACCTTTCCGATGAAAAGATACACTCCTGTATCTCGTAGTGAAAGAATACAAGCTTTTCTTAGTGATCATCTCCCAAGACCAGTTTATGATGCATTATATACGAATTAAATGCACCGCCCATCCTATTTAAGGGATTTTAATTAGAAAACCAGTCCCAAATAATTATGCCTTATAAAGCAAGATATTTTTTGTCTTGCTCTAAATATAATTTATACTAGATTTTAACAAACTTAATTTAATGAATGTAAAAAATGTATAAAGCTGAGCTAAAAATATTTAGCGAATGAGATACTCTGATGCGTTTATAAATAAAACATAAAAATTCTACTTGTGAGTTCATACTTAAAACATATTTTCAGTTTCCATAATACTGTAATGTAAATACCAAAGTGAAAAGTCACATTACACAAATTTATATACGACCGTATGTAATACATTTTAAAAATCAAACGTTAAAGGTTTTTTTCAATTTAAATGATCTCTTAAACTTTAAAGTCGTTTAACTTTTCATTTGAATTACTTTTTATATATTTTTACATTTTTAAAAAGAGTACATAATATAAAGTCAGAAAAAATACTTGCAATATTATGCAGAAATTATCAGAAAGAAAGAAAATTGAAATCTTGCCATGGTGGCTTGCTGAAACGTGATACGTACTGATATTTTATTTTTAGCACATGAAATTTTCATATTAATAATCAGCACTGAATCACCCCGCACGAAAAAAACTCTCATCCTTTTTTTTTAACTTCTGTTTTATATACAAATCAGGCCTCGTCGACCGGTCCCTACATCCCCTATTGTACCCTATATTCATCCGTGGTCCCTACAGTCCCTTATTTTCAAGATTGGGTCCCTATAGAACCCTATTTTCAGTCAATAGCCTAAATTTTCAAAATTTTTTAAATAAAATTGAGGCGTCCAAACCTTGCGCTGTTTCGGCATCATAAATATCTTGGAATCTCATCTTCAGTATTCCTTAGGACCCTTATCATCCTTTAGGATCCATGATTGCCTCTTAAGCATAACAAAAATCATTATGGACAATTTAAAATTTAAAGATTTTGGACTTGAATAATTTTCAATTGCGAATTTTAAAAAATTTAACTAAATAAAGTAGTTTGATCGAAATTTAAATAGTTTCAAATTGTTCTATTTCAACGTGAAAGCCTTAATGCTTAAACAATTTTAAATTCAAATATTAAAAGACCCTTTCAAATTGAGTCCTAATGCTTTGGTAATTTGAAGCTTGAAGTGGTCAAAACTTGATAATCTGAAATTGAAAGCGTTTAAAATTAAATAATTTTGAATTGAAAACGTTAAAAATTAAACAATTTTAGATTGAAATATTCGACCTTAATAAGCAAGTTTAAATTGAAGACATTCCAACTTTAGCAGCTTCAAATTGAGACTCAAAATTGAAATTCTTGATAAAAAGGACACACAATTATTGTAGGTTTCAAAATAAATGCAAAGTTCATGTCTAAAATCGTCAGAATAAATATATTGACTCTTGTATTGATGAATGGCTTGATGATGCACGTTAGGAAAATGTGTATGAAAAAATGCTTTTCATCATAATTTTTATATTTCCGTGAATCCCAATTTTTTATAACGTTTTTGTAGTTTTTGAGGCTTTTCTGTGCATAAAAATATCTTAGAGAAAATTGTCAAGTCATAAGAAAACAAAAACGCAGCAGATTTTCAAATAATCATTTTGGATTTTTTTTTTAAATACTTGAGAACCTTTTTGCATATAGAATACGTTAGACAAAAATTAACATGCCTGAGTAATTGAAACTGGAACAACAACAAAACGTTCTTCTCGAAGTCATTTTCTCGTATTTGAAAATGATCTTTTTCTACCTATGTCTAAAAAATCTGTTGAATACTTCAAAACTTTTTATTAATAAAAAAACAGTAGCAAAAAAAAATCAATAAAATCCGAAATAATTAAAAATAGATAAACTCAAAAGAGATAATTTTAAAATTATGCTGTTAATGCTGCTTTATCTATTTTGAATTATTTCAGCTTTTCTTGATTATTTCTCTATTGTATTTTTATCAGTAGGAAATTTTGAGCTGCTTGAAGGACTTCTTAAAGCTAGATAAAGAACTATTTAAAAAAAAAGGAAAAATGGCTACCTATATACCTATGAAAAATGCACTGCCTTTAATAACTTGTTTATCATACCCTATTTTTGTGAAAAAAAGAGGGTACTCTTTAAGTGTGAAAAAAGTACCCTTTGTGCGCTACTTTTTTATCCCGTAGGGACTGTAAGGCCTGATATGTAAGTAGAAAATGAATTTTAAGCGAGCAACAATCGAAAATTTGTTTCCAACATACATGTATGAAACATTCAAAATTTAAATGTTTATGGAAAATATTTGTTTAAAATATATAGGTACAGTAAAATGGGGCTAAGCGGCTCGTTTTTTTTTTAAAACAAAGTACAAGAAGGAATTTAAATTAGGTATTGATGCTTCAAATATATAATCTCTATCTGGCCCCCTTTCGTACCATAAAGCATAAAAATGCATTTAATTCATAAACAGCTATTTATCATCTCTTGAAGTATGAGCTACTTTACCCCACAATGTGGGGCTAAGTCGCTCACTCATAAAAAAATTTAAAAAAAGTGTTTGGAAAGAAAACTTTACAGAAAAAGTAATTATTTATAAGTTTTCTAATCATTTTAAAGCAAATAAAGCTAATTAAAACTTATGGTAACGTTAAATAATCTGCTTATTGTCCTTTGGAATATAACCAGATTTATTTTTAACCTCACGTATTAGTAAGTAAAGAATATTACAATACATGTTACAATTTGATAGATTTTCTATTTAAATGTTGTGAAAGGTATTCTTGATCTTTTAAATGGAGTGATTATCAAGGCAAACAATTATACATTTGGTTTATAATAAAATATTGTGAGCCCCTTTCCCCCACAAAAACGAAAATTCCTACAAAAATCATTCCACAGGACGAAAAATACATCGTATCCATGTACAAATTTGCATAAATCTTGTTCGGGTATTAGAAAATATGATCCATTGCACAAATTTCTACAAGTCAATTTTTTCACAAGTTTTTTCACACAATCTAACCAAATTTCCAAAACTGGGAATTTTATACAAATGCACTTTTTATTCGTTATAACGAACGAAACTGCATCAAACAAGTTTTAAAATAAAGTTTATCATTTGTGAAACATAAAACAAACGCTAATTATAAAATTTGTTATTCAGAGAAAGAGATAATTGATTATAAAGAATAACTTTACGGATAAGCCAGCTTAACCCACACGCGCCGCTTAGCCCCGTTTTACGGTGATCGATAGTAGCTATTTCATATATATTTATTATATCAATACGCCATATATTTAAATAAAATAATTCTGAATTATATTGCTACTATCGGAACTGTTCCTAATTTTTGTTAATGAAATTACTTTCCTCATGAAAACCACAAGAATATTATTCGAATAAAAAAAAAGGATGTTGCATATATACATATTTATGCGTATAAACAAAAGAAACACATATACCCTTTGTTGAAGTTTCAATCACAGCTGGCTCCTAACTCGTGTTTTAATAATTTTGAAACAATAGTATCTATTAAAACACGGGATTAATTAACCACTTTATTTATCAGCAAATACCTCGATATAACATTACTTATTATTTTACAAGGTAGTCTTTGTTCGTAAAACAATACAACTGTCTCTACCTGTCACTGTCAACAGAAGTGAGGTTATGTTAGTTAACAACAGTCAATGCTGCCAACAGTTTCTCGTGAGTCGCATTATTCGTTTGTTTTCCCCCATAACTAGTGAATTTCTGCTGATCTACTTATTTAAATAACAAAATGCGTCGTTTTAATTTGTTATTCATCTTTGAAATACGTTATAAATTCAAAATGTAATTTGACTTCAAGTAAATATTTTCTTTCATCACCAAGAGGGCATATACTTTGCAAAAGCTTACCAAAAAAACCGGGAATCGGAAATAGAAGTGTAGGGAATTTTTGAGCAAATACTACTATTGGAGAATTTCGTACCGGAAGCTAACCTTCAATGAAACGATTGGTTAGACCGTAGACGTCGCAAAGAAAAGGTAAGGGATTTCCAGTGATATTCAAGAATTACGTATTTTAAATTCCATAATTATGAGCCGGCTTATCATTTCAGTGAAATTCGTAAGTAGATGTACTAGATATATTTGAAATTTTATATGTAAACGAAGGAAGTACAATGACATATAAAGATAAATGGGGTTTGAGCTTTTTTCCACCCTGATCGACCTTGACGGCGAGTACACGGAGTACACTTGCCATCAAGGTCCCTGTTTTTTATTTGATTATTCGCGTATTTCAATGAATAATAAACATTTTTTTATAGAACTATTCAAATCACCTACATTAAAAAAAAATTTTTTAGAATTGATTTTTTTGTTTATACATAAAAATAGAGAAAATACAAAAAAATGTATGCATCCGACACCTACGTGTTTATCGCAATTTTATGGTTGATGTGTTTTGTTAACGGAAAATTCCATTAGAAATTTTTGGACTTACTTTATCAATACTATAATTTTTAGTTAAATATATACAAATTTTTATTTATTTTTAAGACAAATTCTTTTTTTCTGATATAGAAATATAAGTACATTTTAAATGAATTTTTTCTTTTACAAAACTTATACGAGTGGCTTTTCCTACATAGTTTCCAATTCTCGTTTATATGTTTATGTGTGTTTTTTGTGGCATTCAATTTGAATTAATTTCTTAGTTGAGTTTATATAATTGAATAAAAACTTATACGTTTCCAAAATTCTCAAATAACTTGTCCTCATTTTTTCCCCATATATTTTCCTGTTTGTCACTTAATAAATTAATAAAAAAAACTTCAGCGTGCAAAATATTTCCAAATAGGTACTGGAAAGTGTGAGTGTTTAAATTTTAATACATTTTTAAGAAACAAAGGTGCAATTGCAGAATAGGTGCGTCACCTCTGTTTTGGCTGGAAGTTTTTTTTTTCGGTAACAAACTTAGAATCTTTAATTGAACGATAAATGAAGCGATCTGAGGAGGCAAAAGTTTAAAATTATTGTTACTTTTATTACTAAGATGTCTCAAATATGGGTCTGTCACGATATCGGAATTCACGATTCATGTGAACAGGAAGGCATCCCTGAGATTAGTTACAGAAATAATGTTGGTCAAATTCCTTCCCCTTTCCAGCGTCTCGTGGGGGCGGGAAAGCACCCCTTTGACTGGTCACAAAAATAATGTTGGCCAAATACCTTTCCCCTTTCCAACGTCTCGTGGGGGCGGGAAGGCAAGACGTTGGAAAGGGGTAGGTATTTGACCAACATTATTTCTGTGACTAGTCTCAGGGATGCCTTCCTGCTCCCATGAATCGTGAATTCCGATATCGTGAGAGACTCATATTTGAGACATCGTAGTAACAAAAGTAACAGTAATTTTAACCTTTTGCCTCGTCAAATCGCTTCATTTATTGTTCATTTAAAGATTCTAATTTATTTTCCAGCCAAAACAGAGGTGACGCCCCTATTCTGCATTCTAACCGAAACAAACCTTGTTTTGAAATCTTTTAAAAATTTGAAAATTTATACTGAACCTTTTTTAAAATTGTTTATAGTGTTTTTTTTTAATTTAGGCATCTCTTCTGTGACCAATTTAGAAATCATGTTTTCTTATTATTTTTTAAATCAATTTTGACTTGAAACAATTCAAAAATTCAGGGAAAGTTACATGAATTTGATTGCATATTAAAGGCACTAATTATAGAAACAAATAAAATTTGAGAAATCAATTAAAAAAGGATAGTCTTAGTTTTTATTTTTATTACAAAAAATTATCTCGAAATATGTATGTTAATTAATTTAGTTTCGAAAGTTTCTTTTTTGTGCCTTCTCAAATATTTTGCAACTTAAAGCGATTCTTTTTTTGCAGAAATATTGGATTTTTGCACAAAAATGGGTCTCAGCAACTACTACAAAAGCAGGTATGATCTATGCTTTTCCAAAGAAAACGTGAAAATGATATAGAAATACTTTTTAGGGTATCTACCTGACCGGAAAATCGGGAAAACCGGGAAATGATCGTGAATTTTGTTCACCGGGAAATGCCTGGGAATTTGATTCAGTGACCGGGATTCATCTCTGCAATATACGAGTACTAATATTCAAATTAAAAGTGGCGTTATATATTTTATTACTGTAATTCTGAGTTGGAACAGGGAATAAATAAAAGAAATATGAAAATAAAACACGTGAAGAACTACAATTATCCTGACTTGGAACAGGGAATGTTCGAAAAGAATCACAATTCTGAGTTGTGACATGGATTTTCAGTGAAGAAATATACTTTTGACAATTGGGACAGGGAGTTCCCACAAAGAATTATAATTTTGACTTTGAGACAGGGAAGATTCTAGAAGAATTATAATTTTCATCTTAGGTTCACTTTAGAACAGAAAATTTCGTTAAAAATTGTAATTTTTACTTTAGGATAGGGAGTTTCCATACAAAATTATGAAAAAGGAATTTACAAAAACAATCCCTGTTCAAAGTCAGAATTCATCAGATTTTGAAAATTCCTTGTTCCAAATTAGAATTTGTTTGAATTAAAAAATTCTTTCTTTTTTTTTGCAAATGAGAATTTGTTAGAATTTGAAACTTACCTCTTCCAAATTTCAGAAAAAGGGTATTTACTATATTTCTGAATTATAATAGAGACTGTTGTAAATAAATATAATTCAGGCGTGGAACAGGGAATTTTTTGAAATAAATGTTATTGTAACTTGGAACAGGGAATTTTCGTAAAGAATTATTATTTGACTTGGAACATAGAATTTTTCACATGGAACGAGAATTTTTAAAAATAATTTTAATTCTGATTTAGAAGAAGAAAATTTAAAAAATCCCTGTTCAAGTTCAGAATTATAATTCTTTTACAAGATTCTCTACCTCAAATCAGAATTGTAATTTTCATGTCCAAAAATTATCTGATGTTCCAACTCGTAATTATAATTCTGTTCCAAAACCCCCTGTTCCAAATGAGAAATCATGGAAATGTTTTGAAATGTTAAGAAATCCCTTGAAATATTTAAAAATTGTTTGAAATCATTCAAACTCTTTTTTAAATTGACCGGGAGAAAAACGAAAATTTAAAATCATCCGTCGAATAGACACCCTCTTTTTGTATACATTAACTCTTTTATTGCTTTCTTGTAAAATTTAATTACTGAAAATATTTGAATTTCATATTGTCCATCTTTATTTTTTCGTCCTCAACAACTCATTTCAGTTATTCTCTTTGTAGTCTGTATTCCATTCCGGAAGAGGAGCCAGAGGAGAAAAAACCAACTCGTGCTCCGTACGGAGGACGTAAAAGTATGTTTCTCGAACGTCCCGTTGAAATTAAAAAACTACCCAATGTTTCTCACTCGGTAATGGAAGGTACAAGCGAAATTAAAAAATTATTGAATTTTTAAGCCTGTCAGCGATTCAGAATTTCAAAATTTAAGCGTTTAGAAATTAAACAGTTCAAAATTATACAAGTTCAAATTAAAAACGATCATAAACGTAGAAAGGAATAATTTAAAATTATTATTCAAGTGAATAACTTCAGATTAAATCACTGAAAGTTATACAGTTTTAAGTTTAAACCGTTAGAAATGTTATAATTTCTTGCATTTGAGGACAAAAGTTTAATTTTTGCAGGCAGGCATGATCCTTTAGTTCATTCTTAGGACTTTTCATCATATTATTTAATTGAGACAACTTTTTTTATTGGGCAGACCTGAAGGAAACTCACGAGACCGAATCTAGTTGCTCAGGGATTAATCTGAAAAAAGAATGCGATATAAAAAAGGAAGACTCGAATAACGATTGTAATATTCCAGATGTGAGTACAATTTATTATATATTTTTTAAAATTAGCTTTTATATGAGTTTGAATTAATTTCTGAAACAGATTTTCTTAATTTTACAGCCAAAGACTACTAAGATGTCCCTGGAAGATTTGAGACCTTTAAGTATCGAAATTGAAAATACCCTCAAAGACTTTCCAATTGCTAATCAACAGCCTGGAAGCATGAAAATGCAAGATTTGAATAACAACTGTAATCTTACGGATGTGAGCACACTTACTCGCATTTTAAAATAATTTATGTGTGAGTTTAAAATAATTTTTGAAAAGAATGTTGTTCATTTTACAGCCAAAGACTGCTAAGATGTCGATGGAAGAATTGAGTCCTTTAAGTATCGAAATTGAGAATACCCACAAGGACTTTCCAAATGTTAATCAAGAGTCTCGAAGCGATAAGAAAACTCAAAATTTGAATAACAACTGTAATCTTCCGGATGTGAGCACATTAACTTGCGGTTTAAAATAATTTTTGTATGAGTTTAAAATAATTTTGGAAACAAATGTTCCTAATTTTACAGCCAAAGACTGCTGAGATGTTCGTAGAACGCTCGAGTCCTTTCAGTATCGAAGCTGAAAAGTCCCACAAGGACTTTCCAAATGTGAATCAGAAGCCTGGAAGTGAAATGAGAAAGCAAGATTTAAACAACATCTGTAATCTTACTGATGTTAGTACGCGGTTTAGAATAATTTCTTTTATTTTAAAATCATTTTTGAAACAAACTTAATTTTACAGCAAAAGGTCGCTCAGATGTTTGAATATTCCAGTCCTTTGAGTATCCATACCGAAAACCCCATCATAAATTCTCTTTATATGAGTACATTTACTCACGTTTTTAAAATAATTTATGTTTTTAAAACCATTTCTGAAACAAGCAATGTTTTACAGCAAAAGACCGCTCAGGTGTTTGAATATTCAAGTCCTTCCAGTATCCAAAATCAGAATACCCCCACGAACTTCCCGAATGTTAACCTGAAGTCTGGAAGTGATCCTCTTTCTTGTCCTCAAACTTGTCCTGATAACAGATATTACGTTCCACCCTTAAGTAAGTAAAATGGTTTAAAGTATCCAGTAGTGCTTTACGAATATTTCTCAAACAATGGCAATATAATTTCTGGTTAGTTATTTGAAAATTAAAAAGTTTTTTTTTTCATATTTACAGGTGATACCTCTAATTTATACTATCAAGCTTGCGAATCTCTTCAGCTGATGAATTGCGTAAACTTTTCTACTCTTCCAAGCACTGATCCGTACTGTGCCGATTTGCCATTTTTAGGTATAAGTAATACTTCAGTTTTCAACCTTGTAGATTTTTCTCAACTTTTAAATTTGCTTTTATTGTTTATGTTATCCACCGCTTTTATTGCATTATCGTTTTTTATTTTCAGAACCGTACACTTTACAGTTCTTTTATAACTTGGGATGGGAGGTAAATAATTTAGTAACTAATCAATATTATAATTGAACACTACTTTTCAAAGCTTATTATTATTTTTTTTTTCAATTTTCAAGTACTTCCATGCAGTGAACGTCCTCAATAACTATTGCTACCTACAGCCTTTCATTTCTGAACAGAATCCGGATTATTTTCCGGAGTTTAAAAATCCTGAACAGAATCCGGGTTATTTTCCTAGATTTAAAAAACAGAATTACAATAATTCAGGATACTCGTACGGAGCAAATTGTGAGTTGATTAAATACTTTTTCCATCAATTTTGTTTTCTTACTTACATAACTTTTTAACTTTTTTGCAGTTAACAACCAAAGAGGATTCAGGAAGGATGGATTGAATAGAAACAATAACAGAAAAAAGAAAGTGAATAACAATAACGCATGGAATGGAGGCCAAAGAACATTCAACAGATCGTATGTTTATCAATAATCATCTTTTTATGTTTCAATTTAAACAATTAAAATTGATCAGTTTTCATAATCTAATTATAATATTTTTAAATTTTAATTTGTTTTTGTGTGATTCTTCGTTCTTGCAATCTTGCAATTTTAAAACACACATATAGCTATTATTACCACTAATTTTTTATCCGTCTTTATATATATGAGTTTTACTGTGCATACATCTCTTACATAATTATTGTTTATTTGCTTAAAAGTTACTTGTAAATGTACATGTAATGATATTAATTTGTAAAATCACGCGAATAAAGATTATTAACTTAATTTATAATGTAGGGTGTCTAGCGTCCTGGAAATGCTTGAAAAGATCCAAATTGAAAATTTGTTTATATTAAAAAACTTTCAAATATTTAATTTAGAGTAAATTTTCAATGTGAAATCGGAAAGATATACAAGTAAAAGTAAATCTGACTCGTAGGATGAAATAAAATACTATAATTTTTGTCATGTAAAATATTTCTTCTCATGTCTCTCAAAATTCACATATGAATTTCTAATTTTCTCGAGCGCTATATTTAAAGAATGTAACAGCAAGTCATACTTGAAGGATAAAGCGAATTGAGAGCGGCGAATATGTAGAAAATAGTAGTCCAATCAGGTTCGTGGGTGTGAGAACTAGTTGTTAAAAATATCATCTTTCTCCACAGTCGACCGTGTCAGAGAAAGCGAGAATCTGCGAGTAACGACACGAGCATATACGAGTATACAGCATTATAGACACTTATATGTGCCTTCAAGTATTACAAGATTGGGACTTTGTAACTGCAAAACCAATTATTTTAAATTCTGGAGTTTTCTTGTTTCAAAAAGTATCAATTCCTTTAAAAAATAGTCTGCATGTATTAATTAGTTGATAAAATATCAAGATTTTAAAATGCTATTTTTTCAAGAATTAAAGATATATGGTTTTCTATTTTTATATGAAATGTTATCCTCTAAGAGGGTGGTCACTGGATCGTGAAATGGCCAGGAATTTTTTGAATTAATTTTTTTTTTGTGATTGGGAATTTGTATAATTTTTAGTTTTAGTAGGAAAACTTATCCAATCACTTTAAATGTAAATGTTGATTTTAAAGAATATATTTCAAAATCTTTAAATTGTCAAGCTGAAGTTTAACAATTTTTAATTGTTTAATTCGAAACGTTCATAATTTGAAAGGTATAATTTTGAATGTTTACTTCGAGCCCGAGTTCAAGCTTGCCAGTGAGTGACTTTCACTTTATGAAGAGTTTAAAGTTAAATATTTTTAGATTAAAATATACAAAACTGTTTGGTTTAAATTCAATTCGTTCAAAATCGTAAAATTTTCAATTGAAGCATAAGAAACGGTTTGATTTGAAATTTAAATTGTTTAAAATTGTGCAAGTAACGTTAAAAGCCTTGATAGTTAAATAATAAAATTCAAAGTGTTCAAAACTGAATAAAAATTTATAAATGAGAATTTCACTCCCTCAATCTTGTAACTTTTCAAATTGAAAATCTTAATAGTTGAAAAATTTTTAGTGCTTTTTCAGCCTGTCGAATTTTGATTGCCCTGAATGTAAAATCGTTCAATTTTGAATATGTTAATTTAAAGTAAACTCGGTTTGAAAATTTTCAATTTGAATTATTTTTGTGTTTGAAGACCTTGAAATAAAAATTGAAGGGCGAGAATTCAAAAGGGCCAAAGCGCCACTTTTTCAAAATTTTTTTTTTTCATTTTTCAATTCTCCATCAAAAACCCTACATGTGATTACGTTTAAAAAAAAACAAAGCATTGTTGTAAAAAAAATAATGAAAATCGTAAATGTCCTAAGTCGACGGGTACCAAGATATCAAAAGAGCCTGAAAGAGCCTGAGTCAACATTACTACGCTTTATGGAGAATTTTTTTTCGTTCAGTGTTTCCAAGTTGTAGGCCCGTAAATAGGACAGGGTGACATCTACTACAAAAATGTATAACTTCCGTCTCCCAATTATCGATTTTTGGTCGATTATTAATAGTTTTCCTCATACATTCTTCCTTTCAACAGTAAACACCACGTAAGTACAAGCGCACTTTTTTTTACAAGCCAAGTAGTTTTGTTATTATACAAATTTAGTAAAAGTGCAACCAGGGATTTGTAGAGCAAAGTTTTTTGATGAATTTAGAAGAAGAATCAACGCGCTACGACGGGAATTGGCGGAGAAAGATAGGATGGCCGGGAAAGCGTCGCGAGTCGCGACGAATATCCGCAAGATTTAACGTTGAGTTAGGCCCTTTTGATTACACGGTGCCCCTCGACTTAGGCCCCGGCCGACTTTCTGAGGCTCATAACTCGAACAATTTTTGAATTAAGAAAGTGTCATTTGAGATTCCAACGTGCCTTAGTGAAAGGAAGAATTTTCTGCATTATCAATTTTTTTCATTGAAAAATCGCGAAACGCGAACGTTTTTTCGCCGTTCTGTAAAATTTTCGATTTGGCATTTTGGCCCTTTTGAATTCTCGCCCTTCAATTGTTGAATTTTGATGGCTTGTATTTTGGCATTGTACAATTTTCAATTAATTTTGAGCTGGTCTAGTTTGGAAAGCTTCGATTTTGTACAATATTGAACGTTTGAGTTTAAAATTATTTAATTCTGAATGTTTAATTTTCAATTTTAAACGCTTTGAATTTAGAATTTTTCCACCTTAGATTAGTTAATTTGGATTTTTTTATTATTTCAAATTATAAATTATTAAGTTTTAAATGCTTGAATTTGACAATTTGCATAATTGCGAAAATGCTTTAAAATCCGGGAATTTGGGTCTTGGGTGGTCATTCTGCTTCTTCGTTTTTTACTTTTTAGACACTTTTCTCAGTGACAGAAAATATTTGCAGGGTGGCTGCTGGACCGGGAGACTGGGAAATGACCAGAAATTTTTCGTGACCGCAAAAAACCGGGAAATGACGGAGAATTTTTTTAGTGACCGGCAAGATTTGTAGTGTTTATTAAAAAACGCCTTTAATGGTTTGAACAGTCGCTAATAGCGATTAGTTAAAATATTTATAATATTTCATCAAGTTAAAAATCTATAATCTCGTTCATTTTGAAGGTCCTCAAATCAAAGCAAAAACTTTCACTATAGGGGACATTATTAATAATTTTCAGATTTCCTAAGATGCATTCATTAATATTTTTCATATTTACAGTTATGAAATAAAATTATTAGCCCAGATATTCGATAAAGAAATGACCGGATCCATTTGAAATTAAGCAGGTTCTATTCTTCAAGTCTCAGAATCAAAAAAACACAAATTTCTTCTTTGAACTTCGATAGTTTTTGACCTAATTCAGATATTCAAATTTTCTTTACAGATTCTGGCTAGGTTGACTCTTTTATTTTATTTCGGAGACAGGTTAATTTTGAATTGCTTTCAAAGTTTTTGGCAGATTTCAAAACACAGTGCCCGCAGATTCTAGAAATTCTAAGAATTGTGGGAAAAGTCAGGGAATTTCCATAAGAGTCACTTTGAATAACTGTCAAGAATGATGAACTTAAACATTTTAATTTGAAATTGTTTTATTCCATGTATACAAGATTCTATATTGAAAATGTTACAAGACTATAATTCTTGTCATGGAAAATTAAAGAATGGTCAGGGAAAAGTCAAGGTATTTTGAAAATGAAGTTTTGCAGTCATCCTGGAAAGAAGACAGTAATCCTCACCAGAATTTGGGAACAAATTTGAATAACTAATCTAATTTAAAAACTACCGACGTTTAAAGTGACAATTTGTATTTTTTTTAAACAATCATCTAAATTTAAATAATCTACATATCTCCAAATAAATTGTTTTTTCTCAAATAGAAAAAATACGTTTTGACTAATTTTGTCTAAAAACAATATATTTCTTCGCCGAGATATTCTGCGACTTGAAGTGTAGAAACTGCGTGATTTAAAGTGGATCCGGTGAAATATTAAAGTATCTTCGAACCATTGTTCTTCCTGTTTAATTTTAGCAAAAAATGCGATATTTATTTTAGTTTAAGAAGTTGTTGATAAAACTATTAAGGAAATAAGAAGAGGCATGGTATTAACTGTGATTCATCATAAACTATTTTTTAAATGACCGAAATATGATCGGGAATTTTTTTACTGGATCAAAACGACCACCCTGATTTTTGAAATTCAATGACATTTTGTAAAAGTTGGATTTAATCTTTATTATTACGTTACGCTGATGGATAAATCTGCAGTGTTCATTACCTCGTTTTCTCGAAGCATGAGGCCCCCACTCTCATATGGAGAAAATAACTTTTTACTCTCCATCCTATAGTGGAGATTACACTTACTAGGGAGAAATCAGAAGAGGTTCATCCATTCGATCGATATGCTAGACTATATTATTTATTGATTGAAATTGGCAGTTTGTGATATCTGATATTTTTATTTAATACTCTATTATTTGCAAATGTGTTCTACTTTCAAAGAGAATTAAACTTTAAATGGAAAAATACATATACCTAAAGAGAGCAAATTGATTTTTATATTTAAAAAAAAAAGTATTAAAAGCACTTTTGTTAAGGGGCTATCCATAAATTACGTAACACATTTTTGGCCACTTTTTCCCCTTCTTCTCCCCCATGTAACAAGTCGTAATAAAATGGCTTGGGACCCCCCTCCCGCATATGTTACCTAATTTTTCCCAATATTTTCAGCCATGTTGATTTTTCAAGCAGAAAATACAAATTTTTAAGCAGACAGTTTAATTTTTAACCCGAAAGTTGAACTTTTAACAAAAAAGTTAATTTTCAACCAAATAAGATGAATTTTCTACCAAAAAAGATGAATCTTCAAAAAGGACGAATTTTTTATCCAAATAGACAAACTTTCAAGAAAACAGTTGAATTTTCGACTCAAAAACATGATTTTTTAACAAAATAGTTGAATTTTCAACAAAATCATTAAATTTTCAACTAAAAAAGATTAATTCTCGACGAAAAAATTAACAGTTGATATGTCAACCAAACAAGATTTTAATGTATAATCAAAACCAGTTTAATTTAACCGAAAAAGAAGAATTTTGAAAAAAATAGTTGAATCCTCAACCAAAAGAGATTAATTTTCAACCAAAAAGTTGCATTTTTAACAAAAAAAGATGAAATTTCTACCAAAAAATACGATTCTTCAACAAAAGTGTTGAATTGTCAACCAAGAAAGATTTGTCAGTCAAGAAAGGAAAAAAATTTCAACAAAATTATTGAATTTTCAACCAGATTCTTGATTTTTTAGACAAAAAAGACGAATTTTTTTAGAAGACAGTGTAATTTTCTACCCGAAAAGTTGAATTTTCAACTAAATAGTTGATTTTTCAAGCAAGAAAGACGAATTTTTGAACTTTCAATCCCAAAAGACGAATGTTCAACAAAAAGTTGAATTTTCTACCCAAAAAGTTGTATTTTCAACAAAACAGTTGATTTTCA
Source organism: Melikaiella ostensackeni (assembly GCA_032362435.1). Lineage (NCBI taxonomy): Eukaryota > Metazoa > Arthropoda > Insecta > Hymenoptera > Cynipidae > Melikaiella > Melikaiella ostensackeni. The sequence continues at coordinate 67,830,871 of JAUMHM010000031.1, forward strand.
ACGAAGAAAGATCCATTTTATACCAAAAATATGAATTTTTAATTCAAAAGGAGGAATTTTCTATACAAAAGACGAATTTTTAACAAAACAGTTGAATTTTCGACCAAAAAGAGATGACTTTTAAACAAAATAGTTGAATTTTCAACCAAAAAAGATGGCTTTTTAACAAAAGAGTTGAATTTTTAACCAAATAGTTGATTTTTCAAGTAAACAAAACGATTTTTTGCGAAAACAGTTGAATTTTTAGACCGTAAAGTTGAGTTTTCCACAAAAAAATATTAATATTCAACTAAGAAAGATACATTTTCTACCAAAAGAAGATGAATTTTCATTTCAAAAGGACGAACTTTCTATTCAAAAAGGCGAATGTTCAATTTGAATTTTCGACGAAAATAGATGGCTTTTTAACAAAATTGTTGAATTTTTAACCAATTAGTTGAATTTTCAAAAAACACGTTGAATTTTCGACCAAAAAAGAAGGCTTTTTAACAAAATAGTTGAATTTTTTACCAATTAGTTGAATTTTCAACCAGTTAGTTGAACTTTCAACCAAATAGTTAATTTTTCAAGCAAAAAGGACGATTTTTTGAGAAAACAGTTGAATTTTTACACCAGAAAGTTGAATTTTCCACAAAAAAATATTAATTTTTAGCCAAGAAAGATACATTTTCTACCAAAAAAAGATGAATTTTGATTTCAAAAGGACGAACTTTCTATCCAAAAAGACGAATGTTCAATTTGAATTTTCGACGAAAATAGGTGGCTTTTTAACAAAATAGTTGAATTTTTAACCAATTAGTTGAATTTTCAAGAAATCCGTTGAATTTTCAACCAAAAAAATGGCTTTTTGACAAAAGAGTTGAATTTCAACAAAATAGTTGATTTTTCAAGAAAAAAGACGATTTTTTAAGAAAACTGTTAAATTTTTAACCCGAAAAGTTGAATTTTCAACAAAAAGTTAATGTTCAACCAAGAAAGATTAATTTATTTAACAGAAAGGGTGAATTTTCAGGCTGAAAGGATGAACTTTCTATCGAAAAAGACGAATGTTCAACAAAAGAGTTGAGTTTTTGACCAGAAAAATAAAAAGATGACTTTAACAAAGTAGTTGAATTTTTAATCAATAAGTCGAATTTTCAGCCAAAAAAGATGACATTTAACGAAAAACTTGAATATTCAACAAAACAATTGACTTCTCAAGTAAAAAAAGAAATTTTTTTTAAGAAAATAGTTTAATTCATAACCCGAAAAGTTAACTTTTCTACAAAAAGTTGATTTTCAACCAAGAAAGATGATTTTTTTTTACCAGAAAGGATAAGTTAATTAATTCAAAAGGACAAACCTTCTATCCAAAAAGAAGAATATTTAACAAAGTAGTTGAATTTTCGAGGAAAAAAGTAAAAAGATGACTTTTTAACAAAGTAGTTGAATTTTTAACCAATTAGTCGAATTTGCAAACAAAAAAGATGACTTCTAACAAAAGAGTGAAATTTTTAACCAAATAGTTGATTTTTCAAGCAAACAAAAAATGACTTTTTAAGAAAACAGTTGAATTCTTAACCCGAAAAGTTGAGTTTTCAACAAAAAGTTAATTTTCAACCAAGAAAGATGTTTTTTTTTACCAGAAAGGATGAATTTTTAATCCAAAAGGACAAACTTTCTATCTAAAAAGACGAATATTCAACAAAGCAGTTGAATTTTCGACCAAAAAAGATGACTTTTACCAAAGTAGTTGAATTTTTAACCAATTAGTTGACTTTTCAACAAAACAGTTGAATTTTCTACCAAAAATATGACTTCCAAACAAAATAGTTGAATTTTTAACCAGTTAGTTGAATTTCCAACAAAACGTTGAATTTTCGACCAAATAAAGATGGTTTTTAAACAAATGAGTTGAATTTTCAAACAAATAGTTGATTTTTCAAGCAAAAGAAAAAGATTTTTTTTGAGAAAACAGTTGAATTTTTAAACCGAAAAGTTGAGATTTCAACAAAATAATCAAATTTTCAACCAAATTGTAGAATTTTTTACCAAAAGAGATGAATTCTGAACCAAAAATACAATAGTAATCTTTTCAACCAAAAAATGTGCGTTACACTATGATTTTGGATACGTAGATTTCCTGTAGGGTAGATTTTTAAAAAATATTACGTAATACTATCTATTCGCTTCCCCTCCCATGTAACATAAAATAACATTTTCCTGAAAACCCTCCCCCTAAGAAAGCTGTTACGTAATTTATGGATGGCCCCTAATTTGAAGTCTATAAAAGATCATTTTTTGGGAAAATTTAAGGTTGAATGAGTATTTGATTGGGATGACAGTTTTACCACCTACGATCGCTTAAACATATACCTTGAGTTAACACATAAGTACATACTTATTCCCACTTTCTCCACTTAATACATGAACTTAAAACATATAAAAACACATCTGCCTCGGTGCACGGAAGTTCTCCACAACGCAATGCCATAAAGTCGCTTCGAGTGGCGAAAGCTGGATCCGGAATGAGATTCTTAAGACATTGAATGTAATGTATATGGTCTGTGATCGTGACAATTTCAGTTCGAATGTATCTTGTCTTGTCAATTTGAAAATCTAGAAGACAAACACCCGGTTCTGAAGTTGATACTGAAATTCTAAACTTCTCTTCACAATAGGAAACGATACAAAATAAAGGAAAATAATTTTTTAATTTTTTTTCAGGATATTAATTTGCAATTCTTTTATGCAATCGAATGCCACATTTGTTCAACAAGAATTTAAGAATGATTTCATAAAGATCGAAATGAAATCTACTTTTTCATGAAAAATTGTTTGTGTACTAAAAAAAAAAACACCTAAAAATTTCTCAATTTAAAAATAGACCCCGAATCCAATGGCTTTTACAGCTCCAAATCATATTTTAATGTATAATTAAAACCAGTTTAATTGTCATCCAAGAAAGATTTGTTAATCGAGAAAGGAAAAAATTTCAACAAAATTGTTGAATTTTCAACCAAATAGTTGATTTTTCAAACAAAGACGAATTTTTCAAAAAACCGTTGAATTTTCTACTCGAAAGGTTGAATGTTCAACAAAAAAGTTGAATTTTCGACCAAAAAAAGATGGCTCTTTAACAAAATAGTTAAATTTTCTTTAAAAATTCTGAAGGTATTAAATGTAATATATATCGTCTATGATCGTGACAATCTCAGTTCGAATGTATATTGTCTTGTCAATTTGAAAATCTAGGAGACAAATACCCGGTTCTGAAATTGATACTGAAACTCTAAACTCCTATTCACAACAGGAAACGATACAAAACAAACGGAAATAATTTGTTAATTTATTTCAGGATATAAATTTGCAATTCTTATATGCAACCGAATCAAATACTTTACTATCATAAGCAAAAAGAAATGATCTTCCTTATATCAAATTCCAAAATGCTGAGTTTCGAAATTCGAAGCCCCACTTGTTCAACAAGAAATTAGGAATGATTTCATAAAGATCGAAAAGAAATCTACTTTTTTCTGAAAATTTTTTTGTGTACTAAGAAAGAAGCACCAAAAAAGTTCACAAATTAAAGAGACCTCGAAACTACCCACTTTTACGGCTCATTGGAGACAAATTTACAATAAATGTACAACAAATAGGATAAAGAAGGAGAAAAAGTAAAAGTCAACCAAACCAACATCTCACTCCTTTTTTTCTCCGTTTTTTTTATACAACTGGGGACCAACATGTTTCGAAGCCAAATTAGACTTCCTCATCAGGGGTAATTTATAGGAAAACAACAGGTACAAATAATGAAAACATTATTAGATTACTTTTTTTAAAGATCGAAATAAAATCTACTTTCTCATGAAAATTTTTTGTGTACTGAAAAAGAACACCCAAAAAGTTCACAACTCAAAAATAGTTGCCTATGAATACTTGAGATTTCTTTAATTGAGGTTATTAATAATTAATTCAATTTACAAAAAGATATCTATTTTGTTTAAACATTGTCTGAAAATTGAGACAGTCATTTTCACAAATGTGTTTGTGAGTTTGGATTATTACCTTTTTCTGTTTTGAATCTGTTTGCATAATTCAATATTCTTTCATGGAATTTTGGATAAGATAATTTAAGAGCTCTATCAATCAAATTCTTCACAACTCCTATTCTGTTTTGAATGGAATGATTAGAATTAAAATTTAGTGTCCTTCCCGAACAAATTTTTTTTCTGTGCCAATCAGTGATAATATAATTTTCATCAGTTTTCATTAAAGTCAAATCAAGAAAATTCAATCTACCTTCCGTTTCAATTTCAGCAGTGAACTGTAATCTTAGATTAAAAATATTGCATTTTCAACAAAATAGATGAATTTTAAACAACAGGTTCGACCAGTCCCCACGGCTGGCGCTCTGGCCAATCACAGGCATCGTAGAGAGTATATATAAGAGCAACATAA
>JAUMHM010000031.1:67840676-67859238 GCA_032362435.1 Melikaiella ostensackeni
TCCCAAAAAAAAACGCATTTTCAACAAAATAATTTTGTTTTCTACCAAAGAGATGAAGTTGCAAGTACATAAAGTGATGAATCTTAAAAAAAAAATTGTCTATAAAAGAGTTTATGGACGGTCCGTGAACTGTGATCTTGGATATATACTATTAAAAACATTAAGTAGGGCATCCACGTTTTGTGCATGTAAAGAAAGTACAGAATCATCAACATATCTTGCATCAAAGCCCAATTCAAAATTAATTTGATCAAAAATTTCATTTTCTAAATATTTCATCAGAATTTCAGCAAGAATTGGGGACAAGACTGAGACAATCGGAGTTACAAATTTCTGTTTATAAAATGTACCACTGAATTAAAAAAAATGGAATTGAAAACATATTCTATACCATCAAGAAATTGTTTTTCGAAATCTTAGTATGAAGTTTGATCATATCCCATCTTTTTTACATGCGGAATGTTACGAAACATGGCTATTACGTCAAAAGAAACAAAAATATGATTTATTGGTATTTTAACATTCTCAATTAATTTTAGAAAGGCAGCACTGTTTTGTATTGTTCTTTCCGAAAAGGTTACTGATTCTTTGATAATTTTGCTAAGGAGTTCTAATTTTTTCGTGGGTGAACCTTTTGTCGAAATAACTGGTCGTAAAGGAAAACCCACTTTATGAGCTTCAACCAGGCCATAGGCCAAAGATAGATTAGTACGAATTGTGTGAATATCGCACCTTTCAATATTATTTCCCAAACTTTATTGAATCCTTAATCTCTCTAGAATTTTAAATGTACCTTTTTGAAGCATTCTTGTAGGATCATTTGGAATAAGTGTAAAACTATCTTTATCATTCAAAATATGCATCATTTTTTGATTATAAACATTTTTTAATATCGCAACCGTAATACTCTCTTTATCAGCCTTAGTAATCAGTAATTCAGGATGAAATTTTTACAAGTTTTTTGTTCAAAAAAATTCCTCATTTCATTCTTTTTCTAGTAAGGTTTGTGGAACCCCATTATTCAAAAAATCGTTTGACAAACCCATAAATTTTGCTCTAAAATCTTCTACTTTCTTATCTCGTAATTTTGAAATATTAGCTTTAATTTCTTTAACGATTTCAAGGAATTGAATATACTTTTTTCCATATTTGTTACTAAAGCCCTCACCCAACCTCAAAATGTTGATTCCCTCTTGTGGAATCTCTACGTTTAGAATATTTAAAAACCATGGGTCAGAATGGTCCTGAAATAGAGTCAAGTGAATATTCAGTCAATTTTTGTACATAACCTTGGATATTAAGAATATTTTCTTTTTCTATTGATTTAAATTTATCATTAAATTATTCTGTTTTAATTCAAGTAAAGTTGTAGAAAGTTGAAAATGTGGATCGAAGTAAGACCTATGACCTGGAAACTTTACTGTAATTTTCAAGTCATCTCTTGCATGTTCGTTATTTGTTTCGGCAGAATATATTATTCAGGTGAGAGGAGACTTCAAGTCATGATCAGTTTCAGGTCATTGCTTTAAAAGGATGAGCCTAGCTTTTTCCTATTTCTCACCATTTGATTGTTTGGCTTTACAATTTTAATTTTAATTTCTTAAAGATCGAAATGAAATATACTTTCTTACGAAAGCTTTTATGTACTAAAATAGAACACAAAAAAATCCACAATTCAAACCAAACCAATCTGTCACTCTTTCTTTTCTCCGTCTTTTTTATACTACTGGGGACCCAACATATTTCGAAGCCAATTCAGACTTCCTCACCAGGGGTAATTTATAGGAAATCTATAGTTATAGATAATGAAAACTATATTAATTGAATTCAAATTACGAAAGTTTTATTTTCATCTAGATTTAATATTAAAAAACAAATTTTTAATAAAACATTGATAAAATAATCCACTTTTTTCAATTATGTAATTTGTGGGACAGGTTCAGAAATAAAAAATTGAAAGTAAGATTCATGGGTTGTTTCAAATAAAGATTTTTGATATTAATAAGAAAATAGAAAAAGCAACCAAACAATATTGGATATTAATTTCTTTATTTTTATTTTGAGCTAATAATTGAATTTAATTAATATAGTTTTCATTATTTATAACTGTAGTTAGTCTAAATTGGCATCGAAACATAATGGTCCCCAGTAGTATAAAAAATACGGAAAAAAGAAAGAGTGTGAGGTTGCTTTTGGTTGCCTCTTTCCTTTTTCTTCCTCTTTTTTCTTTTTTGTTTGTACATTTATTGAACATTTGTCTTTAATGTGCCAGAAAAGCGGGTAGTCTCGAAGTCTAGTTTTGATTTGTGAACTTTTTGGGTGTTCCTTTTTCAGTACACCAAAAATTATCATAAGAAAGTAAACTTCATTTCGATCTCTAAGAAATAAATGTACAACAAAATGAAAAGGAGGAAGAAAAAGAAAGTCATCCAAACCAACCTGTCATTTTTTCTTTTCTCCGTCTTTTTTATACTACTGGGGACCCAACATGTTTCGAAGCAATTTAATTTTTTATTTTTTAACCTGTCCCCTTTTTTCTTCTTTGTTGTACATTTATTGTACATTTTTCACTAATGAGCCGTAAAGTGCTTAGTTTCGAAGTCTATTTTTGATTTGATGAAGTTAACAATTTTTAGAAATGTGTTATTATTTGGATTATTACCTTTTTCTATGTTGAAAAGAGAAATAATCTGAATAGATTGGTTCCAAATCAACTTATAAATCAATTTCAATTAATGGAAACTATATACTCGGGCATAGCGTAGAATACAAATTTAAGAAAATGAAAGACTCTGCGGTCCTATTATTTTCCTTTTTACCCAAAAACAAGTGTGTACAATTTGATCCCGCTCAAAAAAAAAAGAAAAAAATTCTGAGGAATCCTGCCAAAATCACTCGAAGAACCACGTTTTGTTGATTCACTGCAAAATTATTGGATTGAAAAATTGTTTTGAATTAGGGTTGCAGGTTTCTATGAGATACATAGTTTTTGTGCTACTATATTTTTTTCATTGAAACAACCCTTCTCGCAGAAAATCTAAAAAAGGGTGAAAAAAAGTCAAAACAATTTTTTTGATGTTTTTTTAAAATCAGAGGGCATTTTTAATTTAAATTATGAGTCGACTCCATGAAAAGTATAAATCATCATTTTCGACCATTAAAAACTGTAATTGGGTAGTTATTGTTTATTATCCAAAACTTCACAAAAATTAATTAAAAATCAAATTAAATTTCTCTTCTTCAATCATAAGAAAGTAAAGAAAATTGGCAGTTTTTGTATCAAAATGTTTGTTTTCTTTTCGACCTAAGATGACAAATATTCAGATGAAATAATCTCTATAAAATAAAAAAAAGTTAAATTTAATTTAAAGCTCAGCTGAAACTTAACCATTTTTTATTTCTGAGAGATTATTGCATCTTAATATTTTATAATTTGAATGTCAAAGATTTTTTGTAATAGCAATCACTTGCACAGTTTAACGTAAAATTATCTCCTTACAATGTTTTTAATATTTTATCAAATTTGGTCGAAAAAGAATTACTTTTTGGTAGCAAACATTGTAAATTCTTGTATACGTTCTTGTAAAATATTAAAACGTCAATAAAATACAACAAAGTAAAAAAATACAAAGAGTAAAAATAATAGAAAAAATTTCTATAATTTCTTTTAATTTGTGTTGTAATTTAATGTATTTATTTGTATTTTCCTATAAAAATGATTCTAGTTTTTTGTACTCAATTTTAAACAGTTTCACCACGTATTGAAAAAAGTTTACTTTGATTTTTTTAAAATTAATTTTTGTGAAATTTTGGATAACAAACAACAACTACCCTATTAGGGTTTTTAAGGGTCGAAAATGGCGAATCATATTTTTCATGGAGTCCACTAGTAAGTGAAATGAAAAATTCCCACTGATTAAAAAAAAAAAATTGTGGTTTCGACTTTCTATACTCTTTTTTTTTATTTTTCACAGTGACCTAGCCGAAACTTTCATTCCATTTCGTTACAGCCAGTAAAACAAAATAATTTTGATCCAATCATTAATGTATTTTGAGGTATTATCGAATTTCGTCCAAACGTGAAGATAGATCAAAGCTTAATCCAAAATTTTTTTTTTTTCAATCGATAATGAGAATGGAACGAAAGTTTCGGTTAGGTACCAGATTTTTCTCGAGAAGGGTTGTTTCAATGAAAAAAATAATAGAACAAAAAAGATGTATTTCATGGAGATCTATAACTTTTATTCAAGCATTTTTTTAATACAACTAATAATTTCGAAGTAAATCAACAAAAACTTGTTTTTTTTTTTCAGGATTTCCAAGCAATTTCGGCAGAATTTCTCAGAAAACTTTTTTTTATGGGTACCAAATTTCAAGATTTTTAGGTAAAAACGAAAAGAAAATTGATTCTATTCTTAATTAAGTGATTTCCACTTTGCTATTTTATAAATTTAAATTATTTTTCTGTGTATAATTTTTTCCAAACAGGTCTGTTAATATTCTCTCTTAATTCTGAGGTGAAAGTTTAATATTTCACAATTATTCATAGAATAGTTTTCCACAATTAAATTAATTTTTGTAACCACAATTCTGTGGTATTCCTTCGTGATTTCAGAGGAATAATTATTGGAATCGTAAATGGCACCTTGACCTATTTTCTCTGATTATGCTTGATTCTGAATATAGTTTGAGATTATAGTTTTATAGTATTGAGATTATTTTAATCGAGAAAGTCATAATTAATTTGTAGAAATTACGCACTAAACTTTAATATCCCACTTTGAGTTATCAAAGCAAAACATTAAATGGACCAAGGCTAAATAAGCCACCAAAGGGAGTTAATTGAGTGAATATTTCTGTCACTTTCAGGCTCTTTATCATTTTAAGGTTAATTCTAAGAGGTTTTCTGTTACAGACCTGATGTCGGTAAGTCGATTTCTCAACAATTTCATTTTAAGTCTAAAACACAAAGTGTAGCGTAAAGAATGCCGGCTTGTTATGTAATTTTAATTACAAAACATGAGTATGGAGGTAAGAGACAATTAATTGAAAAGGTATTGTTTCCAACATCGTGTAAATGATTTTGTTTTGCTTTAGAAACCTGCCTTTTACAGTACTAACAAAATCTTTGAATTCCTTTTACATAACCGGGATAATACTAACTTGGTGTTTACAATTGAAAAAAAATATATATTGTTTCCAGCATCGTGTAAATGATTTTGTTTTGCTTTAGAACCCTATCTTTCACAGTTCTAACAAAATATTCGAATTCCTTTCACATCACCGGGATAATAGTATCTTGATGTTTCCAATTAAAAATTGTCCAAACTGATAAATTAAAAGTGGATAAATTTTAAGGAGATGGCAGACCCAAATTTGTAAAATATTAACTTTGAAATTTGTATAGATCAGTTTCAAACGTTTCAATATATATATTTTTTAATTTAGAGCGTATACATTTAATTTTATCATCCTGCTAAGTATTAAAAACTTAAATCCTTGCGAGCTATACCATTGTATATCAAATGGAATTTCGGATATATCCCAAAATCTAACTCTCAGTGTTGAAGTCGAGATCAAAATTAGCCTATTAAAAGTTACCAATTCATTTTCAGAGAAACAAATGAACGAAAATCTCTTATTTTATTGGTTGAAAGAAAATAGCCAGGCTAAAGAACAGTCAAAATAGTAACTCTTTTCAAACCTCCTACTAGACAAGGTTTGATGAGAGTAAAAGATTTGACGCATATTTGAAAGTTCTGTAACCCCAATGAATTTTTTCAACCCATCAAACAAGAGACTTTCATAATTTTGCTTCGCTGCAAATAAATTGGTAACTTTTGATAGGGCAATTTTTATCTCGACTCCAACTCTTAGTTTGGACTTTGAGGCTAAATATTTTTTGACTCCTTCATTAAAATAATTTTAAACTAGACAAGTTCGAAGCGAAATTTTCTAATCTTTCAAATGATTCTACTTACAAAGTCGCACATTCAGTTTCTGCTCAGATATTCGCTTTCGAACTGAAGTATGAATTTTTAAATGGTCGAAGGAAATGTACCCAAACTTTCTATCGATAGTATATCTATCCTTTTTAAAATCTTGTAGATACCATTTCAGAAAAAATTTTTATTCATGCAAATATATATTTTTTATATATTGTCTTCAAGATAAATGTAGATTTTTAAAGGATTTCGGATGGATCTTCATTTACGGATATAAATTTTTTTGGACAAGAAAAACAGATTTACTCCTTGTGAGCTGAATAAAAGACTTCTGCTGCATTGATTGAAACAAATTATACAATTCATAATATAGTTTTAAGAATCTGGACTATAGAAGAGAGAACCAAGTTGAGAAGTGATGGAGCTATAAGATGTAACTATTCTTTTCAAAAAATATTATACCATTATAGAAATAATATGTATTCATACAAATATATATTTTTTCAGATATTCTTTATGCTGTTTTCAAGAAAATTGCAGATTTTCAAAGGATTTCATAGAAGAGTACAGGTATAATTTCGGATGGATCCTCAGTTATGAATATAAATTTTTGGTGACGAGAAAAACAGATCTGCCCCTTGTGATCCGAATAATGGACTTGTGTCGGATTTGATTATAACAATTTATCCAATTTATAGTATCGTTTCAAGAGTCTGGACAATAGAAGAAAGAACCAAGTTGAGAAGCGATGGTGCTATGACATGTAACTATTTTTCAAAAATCTTATACCGTCTTAGAAATAATTTTTATTCATGCAAATATATTTTTTTGCAGATATCATTTATATTGTCTTCATAAAAACTGCAGGTTTTCAGGGGATTTCAAAAGAGAATCTAATTTCGAATGGATCTTCAGTTATGGATATAAATTTTTGTTGACGCGAGAAACATATCGGCCCCTTGTGACCTGATCAACGGATTTCTGCTGGATTTGATCAAAACAATTTATGCAATTCATAATATAGTTTCAAGAATCTGGACTGTAGAAGAAAGAACCAAGTTGAAAAGCGACGGTGCTATGAGATGTAACTATTCTTTTAAAAGTCTTATACCATTTTAGAAATAATTTTTATTTATACAAATATATTTTTTCCAGATATCCTTGATATTTTCTTCAAGAAAACTGCAGATTTTCCAAGGATTTCAAAAAGGATCTAATTTCGGATGGTTCTCCAGTTTTGGATATAAATTTTTGTTGACGAAAAAAAACAGATTGGCCCCTTGTGATCTGATTAAAGGACTTCTGTTGGATTTGTTCGAAACAATGTATAAAATTTATAATATCGTTTTAAGAGTCCTGACTATAGAAGAAAGAACCAAGTTGAGAAGCGATGGTGCTGTTTAGAAAGTTCAGAGCTGCAAAAGGGGTATCGGTGTTGTTCAGGTGTGGTACCAGGTGGGGAGGTCTCTAAGCTAGCGGTTTCTGAATCTCCACTCACTGCTCGCGCAATCGTCGAGCCATCAACTTCTCCTCTTTTAATTAATAATCAAAAATCGCTCCAATTTGGGCCTAAATAATTAAAAATTATATTTTAAAGTAATTATACAAATAAGTAACTACCGCTTGTTGAAAGTTTACGCTGAGTTTTTTTTTCGGTGAGTCTCTTCCTTAAGGATGGAGAAGGACCAACCGGATTCTCTGGCGACTGTCGCTGTGGGATCCGAAAAAATTTCACCCGCAAGCCATTATGCGCCAAGTGAAGTTTATTCGACCACTGAACCACCTCCGGTAAGATTTATTAAATTGATGATAAATTAATTAATTAAATTAATTACTTAATTAATACTCGGAGTATAATTTGAGGAAACTTCGTAATTGTTCTTTAACGAAATATGTCTAGGTTCAGTGACCGGAATGCTTACCTAACTTTAAAGTGCTTTGAAGCAACAGGTGCCCTTCTCTTATGACTCCTGTTTTCATAATCTCACTACGATTTTTATGTCGCATTTTAAAACGTAGGGAACAAAACCTGAGTGAAAATAAACAAAACATTGTAGATCGATAAGAGCTTATTAGCAGCATCGTAAAGTGATTAATCGCCGATAAAAACGATATGAAGGCTGGAACTATAATTTCATATCAGAAAATTTTAAATCTGAGTAATTTACATGAGCGAATTTTAGATTAAGAAACCTTACAATATAGATTAGACCAATAAAGTCATGAAGTCATCAAATTTAGTATTTCCGACTTTGAAGGAAGTAATTTTTACGATCTTGCATAATTTTTTTGTGTTCTAGAGAAAAATAACAATTATTTTAGATCATTTTTGCCAAAAAAAAGATAAGCTATTCTGAAAAAAATGGTTAAAATCGGAACAAGTTTTTAATTTTTATTATATTTGTTGAGATTTCTCTCTGTCTAGAAGTGAATTTATACTTGAAGTGTGTTATTGCGATTGCTGGAAGTGGAACCGGTTTATTGGTAAGATTTAATGCGATTTTCGAATGGCCACTTTCCACGCGTGCGACACATTGAAAATTTAATGAGAGATTTGTTCGGCGACAAAATTATTAGTATTAGTAACTTTCTCCATTGAACTAGAATTACCAAGCAGAAATGAACTCTCATTATTTTTCACCTCTGAAAAAAACATATGGGTACATTCACTCTTTCTTTTTTCATAACAAGCAGAAGCCATTAGTAGATGACAGCTTTTAATATTTGCTTTGTAATTTGCTACTTGAGAATGTGCGTTTTAGATTTATAATCATTAAAGACTTATTCAGAAAATAGAGAGAAGAAATGAGTTATTCTGTGATTGAAGAGTCTTAATTCAAATTGAGTTGCAATTACTTAATGTAGGGTAAAGTCAGTAATCGTTTTTTTAGTTACTTTTCTACTTTAGTATTTGTTTTTCTCCACAATTTCTAAAATTTAATATTCTTTTTTATCTTTGTTTTAAATTACGTATCCTTTTAAAAGGATGTCAGGGTTTCTGTGCCAAGTAGTTTTCGATAAAATTTTTATTGTCCATAGAGGTAACCAGTTTTCTGTGAGTTGGTGCTCTTTGTATCAATATTTTACATTAAGCGCTTATTAAATTTTATGAAAAAAATATTATTTCGAATTCTGTTTTTAAATTAATAATTGTACAACACGTGATTATAAAAGAATATTGTAAAGAGTAGAAAAAAATTGCATGTCAAAATAGAAAGTGCTTGAAGAGATCAGATATTCGTAATTCGCGAGGTGATTGACCGAGAGAATAACATTGGGAATTACCATACGAAAAGAGAAAACAATTTCAATAGAAATTTTTTTTTTTTTGAGCAATGAAGAAATATCTGAGTTTCTGAATTTTTTGGATAGGTGTGAAATTGTTATCTTGAGTGAAAATGTTGATCCTATTTTTTCGAGTTGCTTCATTCTTCCATAATCAGAGACTTTCTATCGTCTTTTGCCATACCGAATGGACCACTCGTTCATTTATTTGCACTAGAAACTGCCACCTGTTATTTAAAACCACTAGACTTTCTTTGAGTCGTGAAATCAAGGAAATGCATTCTTTTCTGTTGTTTAAAGCCTCAGGAAAAAACGCATACGATTGACTCACGAAGACATAATAGCAACCGTCTATGTGACAAGAAATCGTTTCCGAAGCAAAAATTAGATAATGTGCAGGTTATTCAGAAAATGCGTTTGTTGACCCAAATAGAGATATTGCGTGAAATGTTTACGACCTCTTTGATTTTATAGAGGAAATGAACAACAGTTGAAAATTTTATAGCAACTTTTAAGAATATTATATCTGTTTTTTTTGTAAGGTCATTTGTTTTAGTAAGTTATAAATACTTGAAAATGTTTACGCAAGTTCAGGTGGAAAATTTACAGAAGGACGTGAATTGCCTCTTAAGACAAAGCAACCTGTTGTTTTTGACAACAAAAGATAACGATTGAATGGGTTCTACTATGCATAATCTGAATTAAATTCTTTCTTTGGTAAAGGAGCCTTGATGAGGTTTCTATTCAAGATTTCCGAAGGGGACTTTCCATAATAAAAAATGGTTTTACATTTATATTGACGCACTACTCATTTAGATTGCTATGACGCATTTCTAAAACTGTATCCAAAAACAGATGAGTTTGATTTTACAATTTTACAATTGAAAACAATTGATGTCTATTCTAATGTTGAAATTTTCACCTCGCATTTTGCAATAACTACATATTCTAATACCAATATTGAACAAAAGTTTGACACAAAGCGTCAAAATCACGAGAGACTTCAATGCCTAGCCTTTTATCGTGTAAATATGGTGTGAAAGATAAGTTAGAAGAATTAGCAAGATTAAATTTTTTTAACTACATAATAAATTATGATAATGGGGATATATATTTTATACTAAAAAGAAGTTTACTCGTCACTTTTCACAGACACTTGTTTTGAACCCAAAATATAATGATTATCAGAGTAAAGAAACCTTGACTGAATTTACACGTTCTATTTTTAAAGCAAAAATAATCTATTAACTTTTTTGCATACGTAGAATATTTAATGGTACATGTCTCTGAGTTAAATACTCATTTTCAGAATCTTTATTTATTAAAAACTTTTAGAATTTCAGACTGCATATTTTAATTAAAATTAGATTTTATATATTATATATATACTGCGTTTTAAATTAAGGATTAATGTGTCATTGAGAGAATTTTTCGTATACAATATTCTAAATTTCAAATTCTAAATTTTAGAAAAAATATGAGACTTTAATACAATTATGCGAAATCAGGGTGTCTACTTGACCGGGGAATCGGGAAAACCGAGAAATGACCAGGAATGTCATATATTTTATTACTCTAATTCTGAGTTGGAACAGGGAATTTGTGAAAAAATCATAATTCTCATTTGGAATAGGGAATTTTCCAAATAATTACAATTCTGACTTGAAAGAGTGAATTTTCTAAAAGAATTATAATTCTGAGTTGAAACAGGGAATAAATAAAAGAAATACAAAAAAAATCACGTGAAGAATTACAATTATCCTGACTCGGAACAGGTTTTTTTTCGTTGTGATTCTACGTTGTGACGTGGAATTTCAGTAAAGAAACATAATTTTTAGTTTTAGACAGGGAATTTTTCGTGGAGAATTATAATTTTTATTTTGGGACAGGGAATTTCAGTACAGAATTTTTTACGCAATTTTGACAACTGGAACAGGGAATTTCGTAAAGAATTATAATTTTATATTTAAAAAATTATTCATTCATATTTATTATATTATTATATTATATTTTTTATTTCTTTTTTTTTATAATTATGACTTTGGGACAGGGAATTTTCTAAATGAGTTTTAATTCTGAGATAGAACTGGGAATTTCCGTAAAGATTTATAATTTTCCTTGCAACGGGGAATTTTGGAAAGGAATTTTAATTTCGATTTAGAAGGGAATTTTAAAAAATCCCTATTTCAAGTGAAAATTCGTCGTAATTTGAAACTTCCGTCTTCCAAATTTTTGAAAAAAAGAATTATAATTCTGAGTTTTGACGGGGAATAGATAAATAAAATATTTTCGAAAATTCCCGTAAAGAATTATAATTTTGTCATGGAACAGGTTATAGTTGACATGGAACGGAAAATTTTTTAAAATAATTTTAATTATAATTTGTAAATTGGGAGTTTACAAATCAATCCCTGTTCCAAATCAAAATTTGTCAGATTTTAAAAATGATCTGTTTCAAAATCAGAATTGGTTTGAATTTAAAAATTGTTTTTTTTTGCAGATAAAAGTTAGTCAGAATTTGAAACTTCCCTCTTTTAAATTTTAGAAAAAGGGAGTTACTATATTTTTGAATTATAATAGAAAATCTTGTAAATAAATATAATTCTAACTTGGAACTGGGAATTTCCGTAAAGAATTATAATTTAGACTTTGGGACAGGGAATTTTTGTATCTTTGATATGAGATGGGAGTTTTGGAAAATAAATTTAATTCTGATTCAGAAAAAGGGAATTTAAATAAATCCCTGTTCAAATTTATAATTATAATTCTTTTGTAAAATTCTCAGTTCCAAATCAGAATTGTAATTCTTATAAGCAAAAATTATTTGATTTTCCAACTCAGAATTGTAATTTTTTTCAAAAATTCCCAGTTCCAAATCAAAAATATTTAAAATCTTTTTAACTGTTCAGAAATCTTTTGAAAACCTTAAAAATCGTTTGAAAATTCAAGTGTTCTGAACTGTTTTAAATTGACTGGGAAAAATGAAAAATTGACCTGGGGAAAGTCGGGAAATGATCGAAAATTTAAAAACATCTTCCGGGTTTTAATTTAAATTTAATTGAAAGGTGCTTGCATATGGGATTTTATAATTGATTATGGTTCCCTGACACCCCATGAAAGTTTTCAGAGCAAATTTTAAATCATCGCTTGAGCCTTTTGGAAAATAGTCCATTTTTATTTTTCAAAAATTGTGAGATATAGAATTTGCATACAAGTTGATGTTAAATGTTGCTTCAAAGTTTTAAAAAATTTTTTTATTTAATTTTATAGTTTAGTACATTCTAAAGTATGCTAGAAACCATCATTAATTTTTTTTAAATCAAGCTTATCAATATATGTACTAATTTCTTATTTTATCCAAGTACTTAGTTTCCAAAACTGAATTTCCGAATTTAAATTAATTTCAAGCAATGTTCGGGAAAAAATAAAATAGTAGGTATATTGACAAGCTTGGTTTTTAAAAGAAACTTTTAAATCATTGTCTCTGGTAGTCTATATCATACGTTAGAATGTACAAAACTAGAAAATTAAATAAAAAAAAAAAAAAAACAACCTTGAAGCAACCTTTACCATCAACTTGTATGCAACTTCTACATATCATAATTTTTGACAAACAAAAATGGACTTTTTTCAAAAAGCGCTCAGACGATGATTTTAAATTTGATCTGAGAAGAAAGGTGCCAGGAAACCATAATCAACCGTGATATTTTTTTTTAAATTTAGTATTTGCTATACGAAAAATTCTCTCAATGACACATTAAACTCCAAACTGACACGCAGTATATGAAAAATTGAAACGCAGTTGTGTCTCAGTGGGTAAAAATTGTAACTTGCACATTTTTTTGAATTTCTAATTTTTTATATTTGTTCACCAAAAATTCGCCATAATATTTTGGCCCATTGGGAAATCTTTTTTTGCTCATCTCAAATTTTAGGCCCTTGATTGAAAATGGAGAAACTTTCTTCTTGCCTCTTCTTTTAAACAACATTCAAAATATTTTCCATCTGATTATGTAAGACACTTATATTATTTGACCTACATAAATTCAAAGATGCTCGTTGCGAAATTTATAACAAATATTTGAAAATAAACTTTCAAAGTAATTTCTAAATAGTTTCTTCACTTCGAGTCTGCAGAAGATGATAAATATTGTCTAGACAATGGTAGTACGAGTAGAAACTACAGTTCAAGATTATCCAAGTGCAACCACAAAAAAAGTCAAGTTTTCCTAGACCTAATATATGGCTTCTTTTTATACCGACATCTGACAAAGTAGCAAGTGTAGTGTAAAATGTAAACTTTTGTCAGACTGTGAGCAAACTGAGCCTCGGATGACCTACTATCCCTTGAGGCCTCTCACCTGGGAGTTGTTCATCCACATCGAGGTCATTAAGAATCATTGTACAGCATCTCATGCAAGTTGTTGAATTGCCAGGAAAGTACCGATAAAAAAACTGACATTTGCTACATTTATCGCGAGCTAAAATCACGAACTATTATTCATTCGTTTCGTTTCTCTGATGCAAGAAATCATGTAGGTACATCGTAATTAGAAATCTTAAAAATGGGTCTTCATTGAAATTTATAGACCAGTTTATGCCTTCCTCTTGACGATGTAAATTATAATTTACTTCGCATAAAGCTACTTCAGAGAAAATTTATAGCGTTAAAAAGTAGGAGAGATGGTAAAATTGATGATTACCGAATGTGATTCGTAATTATGTTTGAACTTGAACCTGGGGTTAAAATTAAGAACCAAGTGTAAATGTTTTTTTCCTGTTTTGTCCGATTTAATAATTTTTCTTTTGTATAATATTATACTGAATTCAGGTTTTAAAGAGAATACAAGGTCGTCAGGGGACACAAGGATACGGTTTTATTAAACTTGTGAAATTGACGGTGACTATTGTTGGCCTTGCAATTTGGTATGGCCACACATTTAAGAATCACTCATTGAAACTACGCAGTATAGTAAAACTTTTCGATCCTTAACACCTGAAAATATCACGACTTAACGATTATTTACAAGTCTTATAAAAAAATATTTACTTTCATATTTTCAAACTCAGGAAATTGCGTTCGTAAAAAAGAGCTTTAAAGAAGGTAAAAAAATTGATGAATTAGAATTAGAAATTAAAAATTAATTAATATTATTGAGGAATAAGTTCTACGTAGAGGCACTTGTACATCTTCTAATTACTCTAACTACGTTGCAATTAGTTTTCAGAAATTAGATTTCAATTTACCTTGAGAACTATTTAATTACCTGGATTCAGTTTATGCCCCTTCTGTGTGGATTCTGTGAATCATAGCATTGTTGTTGCTAAATCAGTTAATAATTACGACCCAGATTTATAATTATTACACGTTTCATTTCGTGTCATACATATATTTTTCTAAATCGGTTTAGAGTTAATGCAATTCATAAAAAGAAACACATTAATTCGGCTTTTAATGAAATTCATCTGAAACATACGTTTTTTCGTAAATAAAGAAAATTTATTGTCATATTTTTCAGAAAATGTTGATATAATTGGTTTTTATCTATGATCTTTGTTTAAATATGTATGTCGGTGACGTCTTATAAATTTTTGTATTATCATGCTTACCCACGCTTGTAACTTTCTATGAAGATCGTCGAGCTAAAAACATCGACTGACGTTATCATGAAAATACGAAATAAAGTCTTTGTTTTGACTCTGACTTAAAGATCTTAATTTAAACAAATTAAAATTTTATAAAATTAATTCAGAGCGCTTTAAATTTACGTTTTTATACTTTCGATGTGTTTTATTTTGCCTGTTCTATTATCTCTTTTTTCCTTTTTCAAAAATGCTACGTACTTGAGATGTTTCTACTATATATTTTGTTTCTATCCATTTCCATTCTATCCCATTCCTGTGTCTAAAAATGTTATATTTGATTCTAAAATATCCATTTTTTCATCCTTGAATTCTGTATATTTTTATTATGTCCTATTCCCTATATTTCTCTTTTCAATAATTTCGTATATTTTTATCCTTGTCTATCTTAGTCTCTTTCTTTTTCGATATTTCAAAAAGAAATTAGAAAAATCAATAAGGCTCTTCTTGCAAAAAGTCGATTGTTTTGTTCAAAATATTTAAGACTCAGAAATTTTTTAAAAATTGAATTGCAAAATCCTTGCCTATCAGATTTTCCGACTGATTTGGATAGTCTGTAATCCCGTAGACACTTTAAAACTAAAAACAAAAAATCCATTGGGCCCTATTTGGAACAATCGACTGTTATGTTCAAACTATTTAAAAATGAAAAAAGTGCTTAACATTTAACTGCAAGATCCTTGCATGTGGGATTTTTCAATTGATTAGGGTAGTCTGTAACCCAACAGACATTTTGAGACAAAAAACAAAATATATTTCGGGCCCTTTTTGAAAAAAGTCGACTTTTATGTTCAAACTATTGAAAAATAAAATAAAAATTCTAAAGATTGAATTACAAGGTCCTTGCATGCGAGGTTTTCTGGCTGATTATGGTAGTTTATAATCCCAAGCACACGTTGAGACCAAATCAAAAAAACCATCGGGCCCTTTTTGAAAAAAGTCGATTTTTTTATTCAAAATATTTAAGACTAAAAAACTTTCTAAAAATTTAATTGCAAAGTATCGTTTAGCTCGATTTTAATGAAATGAATTGAAACTCTTTTTTTGTATAAAAAAACCCCCGGGGAGTCCAAATTTTGAGGTACCAATTGATTCTAACAGCTCCTTTATGTTTATTTTTAACGTTTTTAAACAAAAAAATTGAATTTAAAAAAAATACAATTCCTAAAAAATGCCTACCCTGATTTTTTTATACTTTACTTTATACTTCAAAATGTCCTTTTAGAAAAAAATTTAAAAAACCTTTGTGCTTTACGTAAATTTTCTCAAAATTAAAAAAAAAATTTTTTGTTTAAAATGTCATTTTTTTACTATTCAGTCAATTGTTTTCATAAAGTATCAAAAAGAAGTTTTTAAAATCTTTCTATTCCAAAAAAATGGATTGTATCGGTTTACAATTGATTTTATATATTTTCGATATCATTACTAATTAAGGGACATTAAAATGAGTCTAGACTATTTATTTTGACAAAAATGATTTTTTCTGTCGCTGTCACGTTATTTAGTAAACATTTATATGAAAATAATCACAACTAATCACTTATGATTGATTTTAAGGCAAAAATAATTTTACAATATCTCCTTATTAATACTATATGAGTTTTTTTTTTTTTTTTAATTTTCGCGCCTAAAATATCAGCTGATTCGAGAAGTACATTTTCTAACCATGGTAAAATTCAAATGCAAAATCGGATATGATTTACAGATCCTCTATTTGAGTTTTGTCTTTTTATTGATTTTTTGTTGTTTTTATTTTCTCAGTGTCTTGAAAATGCATGTATTAAATTTGTATACATATGGAATTATTCCCTTTCACATTACCATCATTGTACATGATTTAATTACGATTTTTATACTCATTTTTGAGGAAAAGAATAATTTTTTCTTACTTGTTTCTCAACTTCTATAATAAGTAACTTCATTAAATTAACTTATTGCATTTTGTACTTGGTACACCGTATGTCGAGAATTCTTATAGAAAAATGTGAAGCAAGTAAGATAAAATTATTATTTTCCTTAAAAATGAGTTCAAAATTTGTCATTAAGTTATGTATACGTTGATGGTAATGTAAAAAGTGATAATTCTATATGGATAAAAATTGAATACATGCATTTCCAAGACATTGAGAAAATAAAAACAACAAAAAATCAATAAAAAGGCCAAAATCAAATAGGGGACCTCTAAATCATGTCCGATTTTGATTTTTTGTAGAAAAAATTTGTTAACTAAAAAGGTACAACTTAGGCTGCTGTGCGTATTTACATTCGAAAATAATTATTTTGTCTCCATAAAATGAATCACCCTAAGCGAAAATTCGAAAATAATCCGATCCTCTCATAGTTGCATTAATAAGGAGATACTATAAAAAATTTTTTTCCTTGAAAGTGTATCAGAAAATGATTATTTGTGATTATTTTCATAAAAAAGTTTACTGAATATCGTAATAGAGTACAGAAAAAATCATTCTTATTAAAATAATAGAACCCTGACTAATTTAAGCCCCTTAATTAGTAATAATATCGTAAATCTATAGAATAAATTGTAAAACCGATACAATCGATTACATTTTTTTGTTTGCAATAGGAAGATCTTTAAAACTTATTTTTGATTCTTATTGAAAAAATTGACATAAATAGTAAAAACATGATTTAAAAAAAAAATGAAAAAAGAATTGAGAGAATTTTTGTAAAGAACAAAGGTTTTTTCAAATTTTATCTCTAAAAGGACATTTTGAAGTATGAAATAAAGAAGTATAAAGAAAATCAGGATGTGTTTTATTTGGAAATTGTGTTTTTAAGAAAATGAAAAATTTTGTTTGAAAAACATTAAAAATAAGCATGAAGGAGCAGTTGGAATCAATTGGTACCTCAAAATTTGGATTCCCCGAGGTTTTTTATAAAAAAACAGAGTTTCAGTTGATTTTATGAAAACCCAGCTAAGCGGTACAGCCTTTAGTGAACTGATGCAATTCGTGCTTTAGAGACTCAAAAAGTGCCCAAAATAGAAAAAGTGCAGTAACTTCCAAGAAAAATTTATTTGGAGTGAAATCTTTGGCAATCTATATTCTCTTCGCCGAACAAACAAGTTCCAAAGTTTAAAAAAAATCGATAATGTGAAGGTCTGGTTTGTGTGAGTTCGGTGCGGAATCCACTATCTTTGATATATAAGATAAGTAAAAAAATGTTAGACTCGTCGAACAAGTCTACAGCGTAAAATGATAAAAATAAAATAATTATTCTTCAAGCTGAATATTCTTATATTGAATTAAATTCTATTCTTCAAGTTCCAAAGTTTTAGAGAAATCGATGATGTGAAGGCTTGGTTTATGTGAGTTCGACGCGGAATCCACCATCTCTAATGTATAAGATAAGTAAAAAATTGTCAGACTCATCGAACAAGTCTACAGCGTGAAGTGATAAAAATACAATAATTATTCTTCAAGCTGAATATTCTTATATTGAATTAAATTCTATTCTTCAAGTTCCAAAGTTTTTAATAAATCGATGATGTGAAGGCTTGGTTTATGTGAGTTCGACGCGGAATCCACCACCTCTAATGTATAAGATAAGTAAAAAATTGTCAGACTCATCGAACAAGTCTACAGCGTTAAATGATAAAAATACAATAATTATTCTTCAAGCTGAATATTCTTATATTGAATTAAATTCTATTCTTCAAGTTCCAAAGT
>JAUMHM010000031.1:67884082-67895987 GCA_032362435.1 Melikaiella ostensackeni
CAATATATTCAGTTTGGTACAAATATCCAACTCAAAAAGTGCTTTCGACATATTATTGGGCTATAACCATCTTAAGTTTGAGATATAAATTATATAATAATAATAATAATAATAATATAGTAAAATAAAATAAAAATAATATAATATACCCTTTTCGGGTTTTAACATATCTAAAATCCCCCCTCCCACAGGAAATCGACAGACATTGACCCTTCGACTAAATTTACTCTCCACAATTACCCCGAATACCCCTCTCTCAATCAGCCAACCAGGTAGTGCCTGACGTACTGCATCCTGTCGAGTCCATACGTCCCCTACCGTCTGCAGATTTTCATTAGAAGCGCTCACACTCGTCTGACCATTTGGTCAGGGGAGCGGAAGACTGCTGAAAACCAAAACTCCCGAGCGCAGCCGGTTACTGACAGACAGTTTGGTTGTGCACCTTTGATAGTATCGAATGCCCACATCCATCCTCGGCGTCAAATCTCCCGCTCAACTGTAGTTAAACGCAGTGAAAACCCAATTAAGCGAGAATCTTGAACGGTCACCCATCCGAACACCTAACGCGCCCGTCCGTGCTTAACATTTGAGATCTCGACGAGTCGAGAATCACCACCCAGCTACTGCTGTCGGTTATATAATAATTTAATATAGTTTAATCAAAAATTTTCCGTTTATTTTAATTACTTCTAATTGTTCCAATTTTCAGAGTTTGATTCAACAAGCACGCAGTAGAGTTTCCTGTGTGGTTGAACGTCGCAAAGCCGATGAGGTAATGGATGGATCGGACAATGCTCTTGATTCAAAAAATAACCCTGATCCTCAACGATTCCAAAGACTAAGTGGAGAACGCGTTTCCATCCTTTGTGAAGCCGGAAACCCACAGCAAGAGTGAGTATTTTATTATCTAATACCAAATACTGAGAATCATTTATAGTACTCTAAACTGGGTTAATGATGGTATTTTAAGAAAATCGTCTTTCTCATTTTTTTAAAATTCAATTAATTCATCAAAAGATGTACTCCGACGACTTGCAGACCATTAAAAGTGTTATCCAAGAAAATTCCGGATAAAACTTAGTGTTACGTTCTGATGCCAGTCTGGTCTCATCATCAGACATTTGGTCAACCGACAAAAGGTACTTTTTGTCAACTGACCCATCGACTGGTGTCGTATATGTACAGGTATATGTCATATATGTATATTAAAGGTCTGATGATGAGATCAGACTAGTATATCTTTCGATTTTCCGCATTCGCTCGTTTCTCCCAGACGTAAAATAAAAAATACACTATCATCTCACATAGTCTTTTTTATATACAATTAAATCGTTTTGTAGCAGTCTTACCCCGGTTACCGTAATTTAATGATTTATTTTCAATTTCATTGTCCTTTATAGACAACAGGATCAGGAAATGATGACACCAATCATCGTTCCCTTAGGAACTGTCCAGATTCCTGTTCAGCAAGATCAAGCTCCTAATTACCATCAGTATCAACTTCATACCCAGTTCCAAGTTCCCGATATGCAACAATTGCCACTCAGCGATCCTCGAGGATTGAACCATATTCCAGCTGGAATTTTGCCCCCCGAATTACGTAATCTTCCTCAAATTAACATGGAGATGAAACCACCACGCGTGGCACCACAACACCAGTCAATGGGTCAGCAAGTTCCCATGATGCAACAAGTACGCATTTGACATTACAATTTGAAAATATGCTACCAAATTGAATCAATGGGTTTTCTTTAATTGGAATTAACGTTTACAGATTGAAATGCGTCAAATCCCGATTGAATTGAGACACTTCCCAATTCGTCAAATGAGGCCAGTACCCCAAGAGCCCAGACAAGAGCAAATCATTGCCATGAACTTCCCAGCACAAATATACCAATCCGAAGACCAAAGTGGTTCCATGATGCCACCACCGCCACCCCCTCAAGAATCTCAAATGCCAGAACACAGAATGAACCCACAAATGATGGTACCCCAACCTGAACAAAGACCCCAACAAGCTCCACAGGAAAGGCCACGATCTCCCTTC
Source organism: Melikaiella ostensackeni (assembly GCA_032362435.1). Taxonomy (NCBI): domain Eukaryota; kingdom Metazoa; phylum Arthropoda; class Insecta; order Hymenoptera; family Cynipidae; genus Melikaiella; species Melikaiella ostensackeni. Next base: position 67,886,130 of record JAUMHM010000031.1, read on the forward strand.
CAAGGAATTCCACTTGAAATCAGAAGGATTATTCAACAAGTTCCTCTTGAAATCAAGAATATCATCCAACATATCACTGGTGAAACTAGACCTTTCGCAGCTCCTGAAGAATCTCGTCGTGAGGTATAAGTTCATTCCAAATACTTCAAAGATTCTAAAAAAAACTAGAGGCGTGTGGCAGCAATTGCTGTTTAGCTAGGTCTTCTTCATATTGACACCTCCCTCCTTAGCTGTCTTCTTCAAATTTCAATTCAACCAAAAGTTTCTTTTCATTTCAAATTTTATTTAGTGAACTTATTTCCAAGATGCACTACTACCATGCAATTGTTTATTTATATTACGTCACCAATTTGGTGCATAAAAAAATTGTAAAACACATAGACTATGTAATTTTTTTAGCAGAATCGAATGGCGCTATTAGATTTTCCGCACCCTACATTTTAAAGAAAATTGTTAAAACAGTTCAAATTTCATTTTTCTTGAATAATCTTGTCTTACTTTTTGCACTATTAGTTTTCAAGGATTTTATGATAAAATAATTTTGTTGAAAATTTTGAAAAGTTAAAAAGTTTATGAAAATTTAAATTTTATTTGTTATTAACGATTTTATAAAATTTATTTTTCACTTTTGAGCCTTCTATTTGTCTCCTAGCATGTTTCTGGTGTTTCACTGATATACTTTATGTTAATTAGAGCGTAAAAAATCAATTTTAAAAATGAAATGTTTCTATGGCACTTACATGGTTATGACCGCAGGCAAATTTTGATGAGCGTTTTCTCGAAAAGTATTAAATTTTTCCAACTTTTTTTCTATAGATCTATAGAACTCTATCAATTTCTGAAAGTACTTTCTCATCTCTTTTTTTTTAATAATTTGGATCATGAGAACGTTTTTTGCTCTCCTAATTTTTTGTTGTTCTTGGCGCTTACATGGTTCTGCCATGACTCCCTTCAATTATTCATTAACTTTTATTAATTCAGTTCAACTGTTTTTGCTTACAAATTATTAAAATTTAGTGAAAATTAAACGACTCAATGCTTCCAAATCACACGAAATCATTTTCATCCACTTATTTCTTTTAAAAAATTCAATAAATGTTTAACTTCTGAATCTGAATATTTTATCCAAAGAAAAACAGCAGTATTTAAAAGTTTAAACTTTTGTTATTTTATTTATTATATAATAAAATACACTGCTAATAACGAAATATTGCGTAAGACGCTTATGCCTACATGCTATTATCAGTAATTTCATGCTTTTTTCTGCCTTTGTCAGTATTCTGGATAATAAGCTGTATGAAAACAAATTATCATTGATAACCACTTCTCCTTTCTTCTGGAATCTATTATTTCTATTCGTAATTATTGCGTATAGTTTCTAAGAAAAAAATGTCCTTTTGTCAAAGACAAGTGCCGGTGATAATGTAATTACAAAGTCGAGGGCAATGTTCTCTGAAAGAAATCGTTTTCCTGGACAGGTAATTATTATGTGAAATATTGTCAGGCAATTAGTTGATAAAATAATATTGTGGTACAAAGCTATTAGATTAGAATATTCAATCTGGGTCAAGGAATCTAGAAATGTGATTGGATTTAAGAAGATAATAGAAACATTTTTCCTCCTTGATAATTATCTCTTTTTCTAAAGTGGAAATGTATTACCAGAATTTAAAATAAATAATTTGTAAATATTTTATATTTTCAGCAGGACGAACAGGAATTCAAACCATTCCCAGAAGGTACTCGTGCTATTTCCCTGGGGGCTTTCCCTCTTCCAATAGAGGTCAGAAACCTTCTGGAACATGGAAATATTGAAGGTCGACCTCAACAAGCTGAGAGTTCTGAACAACAGCAACAGGAGGCTAAACCTTTCCCTGGACCAGAAGATCAAGGAGAAGAAGTTGAAAGAAATTTCCCAATTCCGGCTGAAGTTCGCAATATTATTCACCAGGTTAGAGAATTTCTGATACACTTTTATATGTTTTATAAATGTGGGTTGATTTAGAACCAATCTATTCAGATTATTCCATTTTTCAAAGAAGAAAAAAGTAATAATCCAAAACAATAACACATTTCTAAAAGTTTCTAACTTTCTCAACTTTTTATATTATATTTAAATAAAAATAGATATCTTTTCATAAATTGAGTTAATCATTAATGTCTCAATTAAATAGTTTTTTTTTTAAATTTTAGGTCGTTGAAGGTCGTGCCTTGCCAGTACCAAGGTTCTCCATGCCTTTGAGGCCAGTAGAGTCAATAAACATTCCAGTAGAAGCTAGGGCTCAAGTCTCTGATAATGATGGTCCTGAGCAACATGATGAACAACAGAATCACGAACAACAGGAACTACATCCACAGGGACATCCTCTTATGCAACAGCAACCTCAGAGAGAACAAGTTCCACAACCAGATCAGGAAGAAGAAAATCGTCCTCATTGTAAGTAGAATTAGCGTGTTATTAATTAAATTATTAACGTATTAGCATAAGGCTACTATTTGGGGTAATACTACTAAAAGCTACTTTTTTCGGCCTAGTAAACTACCGATGCACAGTGGGGCAAAAAGACGTCCGTGAACATATTGATTTTCAGACTACAATTTTTATCCGATTGAAATTCTTTTCAGTGAGGTCAATTGTTATTTTTTTATTTGCTAAACAAAATGAAAAAAAATGTTCACCTTAGACGGGCAATGTTTTTAAAAAGTATTTGTATTTGATCCAAAATACCTTACATGAGTGACTAAACTATCCGAGAACACTGTTCAGTGGTTATTTAGAAGTTTAAAAATTAATTGCATTTGTTATAAACAAATATGTACGTGAAAATGGTTTTGTGGGGATTAGCAGTGTTTGGTCATTTAGTTCTTATCAAATTTGAAACATAAGAAAAATTAGTTTCTCGATTGAACAGATGAAAATTAATTAATGATTTGTTATATCATAAACAAATTTTGTACACAATTGTTCCCTGAAGTCATTTCTCATGAGAATACGCCTGTTTCTTTACGAAATACACTAGTATCAGTTGGCAATCAACTTTATTTATCATATTTATTCATCACATTAAAATTAAATACTGTTTAAACGAACCTAATTAACAAATTCACTGTTTGTCTATTTTGCGACTTACAAACCACGTTTTTTAACATAATCTTCTGTAATCAATAAATCTTCAAACCTTGCTATGAAACCTGCACCATCGTATGTAATTTGTTATGTTGTAAACAAATTTCATAAACATTTGCTCCCTGAAGTAATTTTTGATGAGACTTTGGCTGTTCCTTTACGAAATCTACCAGTATGTAAGGGTAGATTTCAGCCTCAAAATCTTACCCAAACTGAATGGCTTGCTTATCAAAGGGTAAAGGTTCATCTAACCACAAATAAAATTGAGGCCACATTTCGTGATAAGAAAGATAACAGTTCTTTACTGAAATTTTCAAAGAGAGAAACAGGTTAGAATAAGTGTAAAATTACAATTACAAAACAAAATTCTGAGAAACTAAGAAGTGTGAACGCGGAATAAAGAAAAGTACAAAGTTCTCCAATCTTGCCATTTTACGGCACGTGGTCGACCCCACTTACCATAAGTTACAATCCAAATGTCGAGCACGTATCTCAAGTTGAGGTTATGAGTCGGAAGGGCCCATAGCCTCCATTTTGTAAAATCAACGGAACCCGTACAAAACTTTAACGGAAAGTAGAAGAAAAGAAAAAGACTATACCTATCTATCGAACATTCCCGAAATTTGTTCGCGAGAGACCAAACAACGAATCTCGAATATTACAATTCCGCGAGACTAAGCTGAGAAAAAGACATACCGAAAAACAAGAGAAACCGCACAGAGTGCACTTAGGAAACTGGCTGAGCGTTTTGGCGGTATCACATACGTCCCAAATTTACTCTATCTGCCAAAACCCTCCGCCAGAAAACACAATTCAACATACCTTACTAATCTTAAAAATTTTTGTCTCCTCCATTTCGAATTTACAATTAAAATTTCCAATTTCCAAATCAAAATTAGTACCGATAATAGTACCGATATTTCTGGCGGCAAAACATGTAAAAGAAGATAGTTAATGAAAGAACCCCACGGGTCTGAGTGAGTTCCTTTTTTTTTTGTCCATTCTATACTCAGAACCCTTAAATAAGAATTTATAAGAGGGTTACTTTCGTAAACAATTTCATGAAGTCCTGACGTCTTCTGCCCTCTCCCGGGCTCCCGGTAGAGGGACTTTGAGAAAGATGAAGGAAGCTTGTGATTGGTGGATCAGTCTTTTCCCTTGTATGCCGTGATTGGCGTTTCCTCCTGTTCCTCAGAACATGGCGTCTTTTACGTGAGGTCCTTGGGCCGGACAGAGACAAAGTTACTCGTGCCTCCTTCTCGCGCACCGAGATTGGCGCTACCTCCTTCCTCGACCAAGATGGCGGAATTTGCGTGAGGGCTCATGAGACAGAAGGGGACAGGTCGTTTGCGTAGTCATTCCCTCTCCTTCTGTCTTGTGGCAGAACAACCCTGGCGCATTCGACGATGTGGTGTTCATTGTTGCTGCTCCATTGACATAGTCGCTCTCGTACGCATGTGTTCGATAGTAAATAAGACCCAGTTGAAGTGATTTGGCCTTGTAGGTATTGAACTATCACGTGAGAAAGACAAAAATAAAATGCTGATTTTTAAGGAATTTTGTACTTCAACTTAAATTGTAATTCTTATGACCAAAAATCATCTGCTGTTCCAACTCAAGAGTTATAATTCTTTTACAAAATTCCTTGTTGCAAAGTAGAAATACATTAAATTCTTTAAAATGCTTAAAAATCGTTTGAAATCATTCAAATCATTCGAACTCTTTTAAATGTACCCGGAAAAAAAATTGACTGTAAGAAAAACGGGAACTGAACGTGAATTTAAAATCATCCGTCGGATAGACACCCTGGTCAAGAAATATCAATTTTATTGTAGAACTTATCAAATCGTATCTAACAAAGACCGCATCGAATGACATTTTAATGAAATAATAAATTTAATTTAGCAGAAATTGAAAAGCTACTTTCGACATGGCACAATGTGAACATAATAAAATTCACTTTTTTGAGAATTAGAATGTGCTATATCCACTAAACTTTTGAATCAAAGTTACCAAAAATGATTTTCGGGACTGCTGTATTTTATTAAAAACTTGATTACTAGAAATTAGTTCCTTTTGAGAAATGTTAAAAACCCTACTTTGAAGGTTATTTTAGAATTTACGTGGGTGGTTTGAAAAGTCCGTGCAAAATTGAAAACTACTTAATTTTTCGGAATGAAACTTTTTTATTTTGCAACGTAGTCTCTTTTTAGGCTTATACACTTCGTCCAACGCTGCTCTAGTTTGTTGATTCCTTCTAAATAATATGATTTGTCCAACTCTGCAAAATAGGCATTTTTTTCCACAATCACCTCCCCGTTTAAATAAAATCTCCTTCCCGCCAGCCATTTCTTCATATTGGAAAACAGGTAGTAGCCCGAGGGAGCCAAATCTGAAGAATGGGGGAGGGGGGTGCAGAACAAGTTGGAACCTTAATTCCATAAATTTTGCGGCCGCAATTGCAAAGGAGTGAGCTAGTGCGTTGTCATAATGGAAAAGGACATTTTTTTGGACCAATCGTGGATGTTTTTCTTGCAGCTCGGTTTTCAAGCAGTCCAATACAGATGCCTGCTATACACCTGTAATAATTTTGCATTTTTTCAAATAGATTCCTCGTTGGAAACCCATTGTTTAGACTGTTCCTTGTTCTCAGGCGTGGAGTCGTGTATGCATGTTTCGTCCGCATGAACGAAACGACGCCTGAAGTCCTGTGGATTCCGCTGTAACAGCTTCAAACTATGTTTGGAACACGTCACGCGATTTCGTTTTTGGTCAGTTGTGAGCATTTCCGGCACCCATCTTGCGGATAGCTTTTTCATGTTCAAATGCTGATGCAAAAAATAATGTACCCGATCATTGGAGATGCCCACAGCACTAGCAATCTCACGCACCTTTACTCTTCTATTATTCATCACCATATCATGGATTTTATCAATGATTTATGGAGTAGTGGCCTCAGCAGGGCGTTCAGAATATTCAGCGTCACTTCCCAGTGGGCACCAAGACATCTTAAAGACGTCCTCAGAAAGTACCTCTATGTCTTGTGACTTGACGTCTTTAAGACATCCTTTGGATAAGGTGTCCAGACATTCATCATTTGGCGGACATGTCCGTCATTTCGGCTTTTTGTCCGTCAGTCCGTCTTTCATGTAAAATGTCCGTCATTTTTTCCGGAAAGGGCACTCGCGGTGGTGGGAGTATAATTTCAGAAAATTTTCTTGCAAACAATTTTTTGGTTATTTGAAAGAGAACACTGGATTGTTGAAAGGAATCGGGAGTAGTGAAAAAAACGTGTGAAGTAAAAGTATTTATATAATGAGGTAATACCAATGTGAATACATATGTGATTACCTACGTGATGTTTATAAAGCTTCTCATTAGTCTCCTGAGGCGATTTGCCTATCAATTCTCTTTCATCCATTTTTTAGAAATCACTTGACCACACACTCATAATGTCCAACCTCGGATTCAAGTTATTTGCACTTTTTAATTTTTTTTCATATTCTTAAAAATGATACAAAATTGAATGCAAACATATATTTTCAGAATTAATGGATATTTCATTAATAGGTATGAAAGTACAATATTATGAAATATTGATTTCAGTGCGTGCAGGTATGAGGGAATGAGGGGATGGGAGGGAGAATGAGGGGAAATGCTGCAAGGGGCGAAGTAATGGGTTGGATGGGAAGGGAAATAAGGGGAGGATAAAGGAGAATGATGGAGCGTGTGGGAGAATGAGGGGAAGTGAAGGGAAATGAGAGGCAATGAGGGGATGGGGAATGAGTGGACTGGGAGGGGAAATGAAAGGAAGTGAGAATAAATAAGGGCAAGGGAAGTGCTTGGTAGTGAGGGTTGGGAGGAGAAATGAGGCGAAGTGAGTGGAGGGTGAGGGGGAGGGGAGAAGTTAAAAATTTTAAATACATTATTAAATAGGCTACGAACCCCTTTCTTGTAGGCGCATGCCGTCTACTTTTATTTATTGTTTGAAAGTCATAAAATAGTATGAGGCATGTAAGTTGATTAGAGCTGAAGAATATAATATTAGTTGTTTAAAATAGGAGAAGATTTGTGAAGAAAGGAAAATTCTAAAGTTTGGTTTTATTTCTCCCCAATTTCCAATTTCCAACTGAATATATTGGATGTATCAGTTTTTTAATTTGAAAATTTTTTATTTACAGATGTCCAGCCACGTTCCGTGCGTTCTATTCCTGAACCATTCACTACACACAGTCGTTCAAAAAGAATGCGTCGTTGTGATTGCGACTGCGCGTGTCCCAGCCAGTAATTAATTTGATAAAACTACAATCTGAGAGGAAGCTAAGAGCTTTCTGAAATTTGGACAAATGAAAGTTTGTTCAATTCCTTTCCTAAAAAAATAAATGTGTAACATTTCAGTAAATTTTCAAATTATTCTATTGTTAGTCATATCAAATGAAAAAAAATGTTGATCCAAAAACTCTGTTTTCACTTCGAATGTAGGTATGAACAGCTTTTCTTGTATAAACAATGAAACAAAATTGAAGCGCGTGGTTGAGTGGAAAAAAGCAATGCAAGAAAAGAGTCGATTTTAAGTGACGATTGTACTCGATTATACATGGAGCTATATTAATATGAAAAAAAAGAAAACGAACTTATGCTGATTGCGTGATCGAGTAAAAGAGATTTGGAGAGAAGAAAAAGTGAGAAAATGGCGAAAGAGGCAGTTGGAGCTAGGAGAGAAAGCTGTGATTATTTTCTTTCTATATTTCATAAAAGATATTTTTTTTTCTCTATATTACTGTGTATGCAGATTCTCTATCGCTGTTTTGAAAATTTGTATATTAACCGATAGGCATTCCTAGCGTACATGAGGTATTTTCCGCTAACAAACATTATTGCTTTTTTGCTCAAGAAAAATGAAACAAATAAAGGTGTGAAGAAAATTTAGCAGAAAAGCAATCGACATTCAATATTTGCATGTAATATTTTTGTAGATGATATACTGAACTTTTGCCTGAAACATATGGTTTGATACTCGTCTGTAACGTTCGTTATATTTTTTCAAGAAAAATCGGTGTAATAAAATGATGCGTTATTGGATAGAATAAACTCTCCCGTCTCTTCTTTATTCACATTTTTTTCTACTCATTTTCCACCATTTCCACCTCATTTTCGACTCACGATTTTTTCACGGCAATTGAACATAAGTTTGCACTAAATTTTTATCCATATAAGGATCGTCTCGTGTGCAGAACATTATGAGTAAGCATATAAATATTACCTAGTTCGCTTAGAATCGCAAAAAACTAGGATTATTATGATTATTATTTAGGAATATTACTAAGTGTTTGAAAATTATTATTTTATGTGTTTGACAGTAACGCGTTATCGGAAACATCACATTTTGTTAGTAACGGTAATGCGTTACTTACTTTAAAAAGTAATGGTAACGTTAACGCGTTACAATTTTCGGGTAACGGTAATTTAAAGTAAAGTACGTTACTGTGCGTTACATTATGATATTTTTAAATGGTATTTGTACCAACAATTTAATTACTCGTGAAAATGGTCGTAGAATGAAAAAAAACAAATCTTGTACTAAAAAAATCTAATATTGTGGGAACGTTCTTTGGTACAAGAAGAAAAACACTCAAAATATTTTTAAATCGGTAAATATCTTCTGTTTCCCATCAGGATTGTCATTTCTTACTTTGGGATTATTTAATTGAGAAGCATATTAGATTCAAAGAATAAAAAAAAAATTTGGTTGCTAAAAATTATCATTATTTGAATATGTCTCAATCCAATAATTTTTTTTTTACTTCTTTTGTTTATATTTAAAAGAGATGTTTACAAAGCTTAAATAGAACTTGCAAATTAATGAAAATAGCTAAATAAAAAAAAATCAATCAGGTGATTTAAAAAACATATTCTAAGCTTAAAACGTTTTTTGATACATTGATCAATGCTCACAAAAGAAACAAGCAAACAGGAAAAAATGGTTCGTTTCAGTCATCTTCATAAAATGATATTTTGAATAATAAATATTCTTCCAGTTTTTATTCTGCATATTTGCAGTCAAAACAAAGTACATAGAAAAAACCCTATAATTTTTTCCTCGTGCAACAAATTTGTTAAGATCCCATAGGTAATTGGGACTCTTACATGGGATAATATATTCCATATATGGGATGCCTTAATTTTACCAAAGGAATTCGTTGAATAAGAAATAAAAGAATAAAATAATAAAAATTCAATTTTATAAAAGAGGAAGCTAGGGATATTATCTCATAAATAAAAAAATTATGTGTACTTAATTCTTGTTCAAAGACAAAGTACAATATTTATTTTTTATATAAAAATCTTTCGTTTTTGTTATAGACTTTTTGAAAAACTAGTTTTATTAAAGGAAAAAGAAATTCTATGTAATGCTTGCGGTTTAGAATCAATAATAGTGTAAACTTAGAACAGTTTGCAGATGACTAAGGTAAAATTCTTTATTATTTTACTTAAATTGAAATATAATTATTAATTTTTGAAACAATTAAGAAAACAAACTGTCTTAAGCATTTTGGAGTTTAAAATTATGTACGAGGGGTTAACAACTAGAAATTTGTTTGTAGACTACACGCAAAAATATACTTCCTTAGGACAACAAAGTATACTTCGTTCACTTAGTTTTTGTTGGATTAACCAATTAATTGGTTTACTGAACCAAGTCACATTGGTTAGATTTACTAAGTCGACTT
>JAUMHM010000031.1:67931982-67947612 GCA_032362435.1 Melikaiella ostensackeni
GAAAATATGGATTTGAAATATAATGCCATTTTTTCCGGAAAAACTTATAATCAAATAAAGGTTATTATGTAAAACACTGTCAATAAATTTTTATAAATCGCAGGAAAACATCCTGGATTTTCTTGAAAAATAAATAGTTACATTTTTTTAAAAATAATTGAAGACGGACATATGCCACTTATGGGTTAAACGTTATAAGGACCATAAGTGGTCCGCAAGTGGCACATGTCCGTCTTTAATTATTTTTCAAAAATGTAACTATTTATTTTTTGAGATAATCCAGGATATTTTCGTGTGATTTCTAAAAAATTTTCCACAATATTTTACATAATAACGTTCATTTTATTATAAGTTTTTCCGGAAAAAATATCATTAAATTTCAAATCCATATTTTCTTTGGAGGTTATATATCTGGTCTGATCCTTACATGCTATTTTTAAATAAGCATTATTATGCTTTTAATACAAATCAACTTTTCTTTATGTAACAAAATTATTTTAATTATTTTCAACTATCTTCAATTTCTCTGATAAGCTTCAATAATCTTTTATTAAGGAAAATGATTTCATAAGGATAAATATCTGTATACAGGTCTAGGTACACTACGAGTATAAGTTATTAGAAGAAAAAGCAAATTAGGTAAAAAAAAATCTAAAAATTTTTTTCCATAAAATTACACAATATCATTGAATTTGTCATTAAAAAACAAGCTAATATCGTCGTAAATATTTTTTGGTAACCGCGGAACCAACTAAGATACTTAGAGTTTAACCTTTTACCTCGATGAGAAAGTGGGAGATTTCATTCGATTTGATTACATTCTTTTAGGGATTTTCTTTTTTTTCAAAAAGGAACAAGAACTTACAAATGCACATTGCATATTTCAAACTTCGCGATTTTGGGTTCACCCAAATGAATATGTTTTGAATTTCTTTAAAAATGCCACGATTCCAGCGGAAAATTTTTCAGTTTCAACTTTTAAGCACTTCTACTTTTCATATGTTGAATTATAAAGAGGTTTTTAAGAAATTTTTAAATCGTGTAATTTTTAAGGCTCGAATTTAACAATTTGATCATTTTTATGTCTCTACATTTTTAATTGTAAGTTTAGAACTTAAAAAATTTTCAAATGTACAATATTAAATGTTTACTTTTAGTGTGATAACGAATTACTTTCCCACATTTGAAAGCATTGACATTTTAATAGTTTTAGACTGCAATATACAAAATTATTTGGTTTCAAATTCAAATTTCTCAAGATTGTACAATTTAGAATTCTAGGCCTCAATATCATAAATTTTCAATTCGTAACGTTCAAAATTGAATAATTTCAGGTCAAAATTGAATAAATTAGATCATTTTAAATCCATGTTGTTTCACTTGATACTATTTTTAACTGAAACCTTATAGATTAAAAAAATTTATTTTAAATTCAAAGAATTAATGGTTGCAATTTTCAAAACATAAATCCTTAAAAATTCTGTATAGTTTATAATTCAAATACTACATATTGAACAGTTTCAAATTGAAAACCTTAATAGATGAGCAATTTTAATTTGGAAGAATTCATTACAGAAGAAGATTGAATTTTCCAGATTTTCAAATTGAGCACTTTGCAGGGTGGCGAGCGAAAACGGATTTCAAAATTCCGTGACTTTTTCCTGACATTTCCCTGTCTGAAAGATGAAATTCCCTGACTACTTTTTCCATTCTCTCTTATCTGATATAAACTCGATGCAAAAAACATTACTTTATTTCACGAATTTAATCCTATTTGGAACGGCCGTCTTATACTTTTTCATATTCCCTGGCTTCTACCGAAATATCCTGACGTTTTCAGATTTTTCCAAATTCCTATCTTGTCCGGGATTTTCCGGTCGCTCGTCACTCTATTTAAGATTCTGCAAATTTATTTTAAATTGAAACCTTTAATACTTGTACAATTTTTAATTTGAAGGCTGCAATATGGAATAATTAGAAAAGGCGTTTTAATGCTTTGTTATTATTTCAAAACTATAAAAATCTAATAATTTCAGATACAATTTTTTTTCAGTTGGACACTTTAAATCACAGTGGAAACTTGCTATATGGGGGTTTCATTGTAATTAAATTTCAATCACTCAATCTTGTTATTTCAAACGAAGTGCCCTAATAGTTATTAATTTTCGTTTTTTTTCAATCTGTTGAATTTTCATTGCCCTAAATATATTATTGTTCAATTTTGAATTTTTAAATTATAAATGAACTAGGCGTGAAAATGTTCAATTTCAATTATTTCCCTGTTAATCAATTTTCAGGTATCATTGTTCAATTTTGAATGTTTTAATTATAAATGAACTTATTTTGAAAATGTTCAATTTGAATTATTTTCTGTTTGAAGACCTGGAAATAGGAATTGTTCAACGTGGATCGCTTCTACTTTGAATTTGTGCAATTTTAAAAGTTATTTATTAGGGGTTTGCTAATTGTTTAATTGTTAATAAATTGTTCAATTTTTAATAAACTTTGTTCGAAAAAAAATTTGAATTACTTTCCTGCTCGAAGGTTCCGACAGAAAATTGTTGAAAATTTTTCAATCTTAATGGGTTCTACTTTAGAATTGTACAATTTAAAATCTTTTTCCATTGAAGATCGTATAATTTTAAAAGTTTCGAATTTGTACAATATTGAAAGTTTGAGTTTGAATATGTTCTATTTTGAATACTTAAATTTCAATTTGAAACTCTTCGGAATTCGCATTAGATGCGTAACAAAAATAAAGATTTTTTTGAGTATACTTTAAATTATAAATCGTTCAGTTTTAAAGGCTTGAATTAAACAAAAATTTGATGACGGGGGATAATGTTTGAAAACCTGGAAATGATCCGAAGTTTTTTTCTCATTGATTCTTGAGTGGTCACCCTATAATTAAATTGGACTCGGGTCAATTTCGACAATTTCAACTTGATTCTAAAATTGAATGACTAACTAGATTCAATAAACAAAAAATAGTTAAATTCTATAAATCAAATTATTAATATTATTTTCAATAGGATTTTTACCCTTTGACCTCATTTTGCGACTAGTGCAGCTCATCAACATTTTCTCCACTATCTTGATGGCCCATCCAGTGAATAAGTATAAAATGAGATGAGTATCCAATAAATAGGTTTTAACTTCCTTCATTTATATCTTTAACTGAATTAGTGTAAATTTTCTCTTCACCTTCACCATAGGTACAGTACCGTCCAGGAGTATGAGGGCATCTACAAAACTAGCGATTAAAAACATGCACTAACTTATTGCATAATATGTCCGGAACAAAATGAGATGGAATAATTTATAAAAAAGCATTGGAAAGTTTATTAAATTTCTCGTCAAAAGAGCCCTGTCTCAAGTATTTTCGTTGAATGGAGACTGGGTCAGTGAGTGAGAAAGACCGATCTAAATTCTGATTTTTGCCAATTTTCATGATTCAACTTCTACTTTCGGCAAAATCTAAGAATCTAGGAAGAAATGAGCCCGAGAAACTAAAAAAATATTCCCTGGTTCTCGAATTATCATAAAAAATGTAGATGCGTGCGCAAGACGAAAATCGTTCACTGCAATGCACGCGAAATATGAACAAAAGAGTGCAGTTTTTACTTGTTAGTGCGATTTTCGCCTTGCTTACGCCTCTACATTTCTTATGATAATTCGAACACTAGAGTAGATTCTTATAGTTTCTTAGGCTCATTTGAAAGAGGAGATTTCAAGCTTTATTAAGTGTGGCTTTCAACTGTTCACCGTGAGTTCCCTAGATTTTGCCAAAACTTGAAATTGAATCATGAAAATTGTCAAAAATCAGAATTTAGATCGGCCTTTCTCACTCACTCACCCAGTCTCTATTCATCAAAAGTACTTCAAACAGGTCTTATTTGATGTGGAATTTAACAACGTTTCCAACGATTTTTTGTAAGTTATTCTATCTTATTTTTTTTGAGCATATCATGCAAGAAGTGAGTGCATGTTTTTAATCACTAGTTTTATGTTGACATACTGTCCTCCTCTTTTTTATTTCTATTCCTCGAATATACTCTAAAAAGTGCTCATTTGATGCGGAATTCAATAATCTTTTCAACGATTTCTTAGAAATTCTTCTATCTCATTTTTTTCCGAACATTTCATGCGAGAAGTGAGTGCATGTTTTTAATCGCTAGTTTTATGTCCTTATATTGTCCTCCTCTATTTCATTTCTATTCATGAAATAAACATCAAAAGAGCTCATTTGAGGCGGAATTCAATAATATTTTCAACGATTCCTTAGAAATTCTTCTATCTCATTTTTTTCCAAACATTTCATACGAGAAGTGAGTGCATGTTTTCAATTGCTCATTTCATGTCCTCACACTATCCTCCTCTTTTTTATTTCTATTCATCAAATATACTTTTAAAATAACTCATTTGAGGCGGAATTCAATAATCTTTTCAATGATTTTCGAGAAATTCTTCCATCTCATTTTTTTTCGAACATTTCATGCAAGAAATGAGTGCATGTTTTCAATCGCTAGTTTTATGTCCTTAAACTGTGCTCCTCTTTTTTATTTCTATTCATCAAATATGCTTTAAAAATATCTTATTTGAGGCGGAATTCAATAATCTCTTTGAGGATTTTTTAGAAATTCTTCTATCTCATTTTTTTCGAACATTTCATGCGAGAAGTGAGAGCATGTTTTTAATCGCTAGTTTTATGTCCTCATATTGTATTCCCCATTTTTGTCTCGATTAATCAAGAATACTTCAAACAGGGGTCATTTGATGCGGAATTTGACAACCTTTCCAACGAATTTTTTAAAGTTATTCTATCTTATTTTTTTGGAGCATATCATGCGAGAAGTTAGTGCATGTTCTAAATCGCTAGTTTTATGTCCTTATACTGTCCTCCTCTTTTTTATTTCTATTCATCAAATATACTTTAAAATAAGCTCACTTGACGCAGAATTTAATAATCTTTTCAAGAATTTTTTATAAATTCTTCTATCTCATTTTTCTCTGATCATTTCACGCGAGAAGTGAGTGCATATTTTTAATCGCTAGTTTTATGTCCTCATACTGTACACCTCATTTTTCTCTCTATTAATAAAAAATACTTCAAACAGGGCTCAATTAATGCGGAATTCAACAACCTTTTCAACGAGCTTTTATAAGTTATTTCTATCTTATTTTTTTGGAGCATATCATGCGAGAATTGAGTGCATGTTTTTAATCCCTAGTTTTGTGTCCTCATACTGTCCTCCTCCTTTTTGTCTCTATTCATCAAAAATACTTCAAAAAGAGCTCATTTGACGCGGAATTTGATAACCTTTCGAAATATTTTTCGAAAATTATTTTATCTCTTCTTGTTCTCGACATATCGTGCGGGAAGTGAGTACATGTTTTTAATCACTAATTTTCTGTCTTTATACTGTTCTCCTTCTTTTCGTTTCTATTCATCAAAAATGCTTCAAACAGGGCTCATTTGGCGCGGAATTTAATAGCCTTTCCAACGATTTTTCAAAAAATATTCTATTTAATATTTTTTTCCCGAGATTTCATGCAAGAAATGAGTGCATGTTTTCACTCGCTAGTTTTGTATCCTCATACTCTCCTCTTTATTTTTGTCTGTATTCAACAAAAATATTTGAAACAGGGCTCATTTGACGCGAAATTTAATCAACTTTCCAATGCCTTTTTATAAATTATTCCATCTCATTTTTTTTCCGAACTTTTCATTCGAGAAGTGAGTGCATACTTTTCAACGCTAGTTTTGTGCATACTGTCCTCCTCATTTTTGTCTCTACTCATCAAAAATATTCCCAACAGGGCTCATTTGACGCGGAATCAAATACTCTTCCCCACATTTTTTTATAAATTTTTCTATCTTTTTTTTCCGGACAGATTATACGAGAAGTAGGTGCATGTTTTCAATTGCTAGTTTTGTAGATGTCCTCATATTTTTGAACGGCACTGTATTTTCTAAGAAATTAGTTTCTTGAGGATCAGATATTGCTAGATGTCAGTCCAATTCTATAGTAAGTAAGTGGCTTATAACTTAACACGATTCAGTTGATTAGATACAGAAGCTTCTGACGCAATCATATAGTTTGCAATCAGTAATGTCCGAACTGTGAAACAGTGAAGAAGTCACGAGGAAATCAAGACCGTGTCATGCTCTCATCTTTTTTTTCTACTTCAATCTACCATGAACACGAGCACGATCTCGATTCTCACGGATCACTCGACGTGACGATCATTACCAGATCGCGAACGCCTTTAGACTCAGGATCAGCCTATAAAGGTCTTGAGAAAGTCAAGGCCGTACTGCACGCAGCGCTTTTTCAATTTTTATTTTATTTTCATTTTATATTTACCGTTTACATGTCCATCACGATGCAGTGTTGCTATTAATTCGATCGAGATTGGAGAAAGTTCATGATTCAGGATCAATAATTTATTTAAAATTATTCTCTGAGTATGGATTATTAGAGATAATTTAGTCTTGAATACTAATTAAAAAAGCTGTAGGTGGAAAACTCACTTCCGTTATAATAAACTTTTCTTAGGGAGCGTCCATTAATTACGTAAGGCTTCTTTTTTTTAGAATGAGGGGGTCTGGAAAATCTTAGAAATCCTCACTTGCGGGGGGTAGGGAGGGGGGGGGCAAAGCATTTCTTACGTAAGTTTCCTCTTTCTAATTATTTTTTCTAATATGCTGATTGAAACCAGTTCTGACTGTTAAAATGACTTTTTATATTAAAAATTGTGCGCATTATATCATTATTTGTTTTATTTCTTTCTTATTATGTAATAATTAATATTAGACACGTCCAATAAATATAGGTAGAGTCGAGGAGTTAACCATTCTTAAAGTCTGTTGTATACCTTCCATGAAATCTCGTGGCATCCGTTGAAATCTTTGCAAACCCTTGAAATCTTTTGAAAATCTTGCAAATTCCTTAAAATTTTGTAATTCATGTGAAAATTCTTTGAAATTTTTTGAATTGCATGGATATCATACATAATCTCTTGAATTTTTTTTTAAACGATTAAGCTTCCTGAGGAATCTCTTGAAATCTTTCAAAAACTGTGGAAATCCCTCAAATTTCTTTAAAATTCTGTTAAATCTTTTGAAATCTTACGAAATCCTCTAAAATTCGTGAATATACTTTGGAGTCTCTTGAAACCTCTCAAAATCCTCGAAAATCGTCGAACCCGCCTTAAATTTCTTAAAATCCATTAAAATCTCTTGAAAGACTCTGAAATCTTGGAAAATCTTACGAAACCCTCTAAAATCCGATGATATAGTTTGGAATATTTTGAAATCTCTTAAAATCCTTTGGTATCTCTTAAAAATTTTTTAAGTTCTCTTAAAATCCTCGAAAATACCACAAATGATTTTAATCTATTAAAATCCATCAAAATCCTTTTAAATCTTTGCAAATCTTTTGAAATCGTATGAGATTCCTTTGAATCCCTTCGAATCATCGAAATCTATTTAAGATCCCCTGACATCTTTTAACATTCATGAAAATACTTTCATATCTTTGAAAATCCTTCAAAATAATTTGAAATCCCATGACTTCTTTTGAAATATTTCGAAGTCTCTTCGAATCCCTTGAAATCACTCAAAATCGTTTGTAATCCGCGGAAATCGTTCCTAGTTCCTTAAAATCTCTAAAACTCCGTCAAAATCCTTTGGTATCTCTTGAAAATCTTGAAAATTCTTTTAAAACCCATTAACATCCTTTAAAATCTTTTGAAATATTACGTAATTCCCTCAAATCCCTTCAAATCTTCGAAATCTTCTTAAAATCCCCTAACATCCTTGAAAATTCGTAAAAATACTTTCGTATCTCTTGAAATCTTTCAAAATCCTCTGATATGCCGTGAATTTCTTAAAAATTCTTTGAAATTCTTCGTTGCCTCTTGAAAATCTTCTAAGTTCTCTTAAAATCCTTCGAAATCTTATGAAATTCCTTCAAATCCCTTCAAATCTTCAAAATCTTAATCAAATTCCCTGACATTCTTAAATATTCCTGAAAATACTTCGATATCTCTTGAAATCCTTTATAATCCTTCGAATCCCAGAAAGTTCTTTTGAAATTTTTCGAAACCTCTCGAAATCCCTTGAAATCTCTGAAAAACCTTTGTAATTCGCGGAAATCGTTCTTAGTTCCTTAAAATTCCTAAAACTTCGTTGAAATCCTTTGGTATCTCTTGAAATCTTATAAAATCCTTTAAAATGCCGTGAATTCTTTTAAAATATTTCGGAATTCTCTTAGAATCCCTTAAAATCTCTGAAAAATCTTTGTAATCTGCAAAAATCGTTCTTAGTTCCTACAAATCTCTAAAACTCCGTCGAAATCCTTTGGTATCTCTTGAAAACCTTTTGAATTCTCTTAAAATCTATTAATATCTTTCAAAATCTTTTGAAATATTATGTAATTCCTTCAAATTCCTATAAATATTCGAAAGCTAATTAAAATCCCCTGACATTCTTGAAATTTCGTGAAAATACTTCCGTATCTCTTGAAATCCTTTAAAAAACTTTGAAATGCCGAGAATTCTCTTGAAATATTTCGGAATTCTCATAAAATTCCTTGAAATTTCTGAAAAACCTTTGTAATCTACGGAAATCGTTCTTAGTTCCTTAAAATCCTTAAAATCCGTCGAAATCCTTTGGTATCTCTTGAAAATCTGATGAAATCTCTTAAAATTTATTAACATCCCTTAAAATCTTTTAAATCTTATAAAATTCCTTCATATCCCTTCAAATCTCCGAAATCTAATTTAATTATTAAATATTTCAAAATTCTATTAGAATCTCTTGAAAATCTCGGTTATCCTCAAAAATCGTTCTTAATTCCTTCAAATCCCTCAAAATCTTTGGAGTCCGTCGCAATCCTTTGGTACCTCTTGAAAATCTTTTAAGTTCTCCTAAAATCCCTTGAATCTTATGAAATTCCCTCAAATCCCTTTATGTCTTCGAAATCCAATTAAAATACCATGACATGCTAAAATCCCTTGAAATGTTTTCAAATCCCTATAAATCCGTCGAAATTCTTTGGTATCTCTTGAAATCCCGTAAAATCTCTTGGAATCTGAATAAACTCCTCGAAGTCCCTTAAAATCTTTTAAAATTTTCCCAAAAATTGAAATTCTCTCTAAAATTGTACTAGGTAATATCTTCAAATTCTTGAAATCTTCCAAAATTACTTAAAATCTGTGAAATTACTCATAATTCGTTGGAATCTTTCGAAATACCTTAAATCTTTTGTAATCCTTTGAAATTACTAGAGAACTTTGGAAATCTCGCTAGGTTCTGTAAATATGATTGATATATTGTTGATGTATTGATTAAAAATATAAAATATTACGTAAGATGGGTGGAGGGTCACAAAAATCTTAAGAATCCTTAAAATAGGGGGTCTCAAATTAAAAAAATTATCCTTACGTAATTAATAGACGTTTCCTTATCTATTTAACTAAAGGATCGGTTCGAATTATGAATTAAAAAGTAAACTTTCGTTAATAATTTTTTTTATTGCGTCAGCAAACTTTTGATTCATGCAGATCACATTCAAACTTTTCTTACTATTCAGTATTCCATTTATAAACATACTTTTAACCACTATAATCGTCGAACACACCACCTTGGATCAAATCAATGGAATTATCAGAAATGTAGACGAAGCTACCCCTTGATTTTGGCAAACCGAACAAAGCACCGTTTTCCAAACGTTGAAGAGGATTCTTTGAAATATCCAAAATTGTAAGGAATGACAAACTGCGAGCAGCACCCTTCTCGATATTATTAATTTTGTTATCCATGAGCCACAGACGCTTCAATCTTGGTAGACCCTCATAAGATTCTGATTTAAGAATTGCTAAGGAATTATTCCTCAGATAGAGATCCTGCAAATTTGGCAAATCGAAAGTACCCGGCAAAATATTTGAAATCTTGTTTCCATCCAAAGACAACGAGAACTTAGGGACTTCGATAAAACTTCCAGGTTCCATAGACTCGATTTTATTAAAGTCCAAATGCAAAAAATTGAGAGACCTTGGAAGTTTTGCAAACATGTCTTGAGTAATCTTTTTGATATTATTAAAAGCCAGATGCAGACTCCTCAGTTTATCTAAATTTTCAAAGACTCCGTTTGGGAGAATCGAAATAGAATTGTGGTGAAGATAAAGAGTCTTAAGATTCTTTAGATATTTGAAGGAACCTAGAGCAATGTTGGATAGTGAATTTCTAGTTAAAATTAGAACCTGAAGGGATTTCAATCCGCGGAAAGTGTCGCTCTGCAAATTCGGGATGTTATTTCTTGCAAGATTTAAGTACATCAGGTTTGTGAGTCTCGTGAAAATACTATCCGGAATCGACTGAATCAGATTGCGATTGAGAACTAGATCTGTGAGGGTTGAAGGTAGATCCTTGACGAAGTTGATAGTCTCGAGTCGATTTCCACTTAAGAAAAGTCCAGTCAGTCTAGTGTTCTCAAAAGCTTTTTCTTCAATTTCTTCTATCAAGTTGTCTTTCAGATTCAAGATCTTCAGATGACTGTTGTCGATCACTTGCCTCGGAATTTTCCTGATCAAGTTTTCAACCAGGTTTACATAGGCCAAATCACCTGGCAGGTCGTTTAAAAACTCTTTAGATAATTCTTGAATTTCGTTGTTGGAAAGATCGATCCCGATTATTGGCAGCTTCTGCAATTGGTACCAATCCTCGTCGAAGTCCTTGATTCCAAGTCCACGAAGATTCACCTGAAAGAAAATGATTATAAATTAATTGGATTCGGAGAGCAGAAAGCTGAAGCGCGTTTATTGGACTGAATACTAGAAACCGGGGTTCGAGCCTCCACGTATTTATTTTTTCCTTTGAACTTTGATAATTCAGTTTTACGGAATTGAAGATTATTTCTAAAAAAATATCACACCTGTCTTTCATCATAGTCGATTTTGACTTCCGAGCATTTTTCTTCCACCTTCTCATCCTTTTGCATCATCTGGAGACTGACCACGATTCCATCCTCGGTACAAAGTTTAATACGGATATCTTTATCGAGTTGAGGATCAGTTTCCTTAAAGAAAACATGCGTCTTCGAACCAGTAAAACTCTCCCGATCCGAAGAATCCAATTTCCTGGCTTCTGCTACTTGAACCTCATCAGTATCATCTCCAAATCTTGCTCTCTCCAGGTCAGCCAAATTTTCTTTTTCCTTCAAAAATGGATTTTCAAAAAGCATGGTGCTCAAACTCCAGAAAATGTTGCCCCTTGTATAAATATTGATGTCGCTTCGCAGTCCAAAAAATTGACCTCGTCTCAAATGTCTCAAGGGATTGTAGGATATGTTCAGGGTTTTCAAATTATCCAAACCAACGAAAATGTTGTCCAAAGTTTTGATTTTGTTTTCCGCAAGGCAGAGGTACTCAAGAGATGTGAGATTTGAAAAAACGAATTCAGGAAGAGATGTGAGTAAATTGTTCCTTAGAACCAAGGATTTTAGATTTTTGAGATCATCGAAGGCTTCTCTTTTGATGAATTTGATTTGTAGACTGGAAAGGTCTAATTTCTCGATCGAAGATTCACGAGGAATTATGTTCTTTAGGGTCCCATTTTCGATTTCGAGCGTGTAGGGTTTTAGGGATGATTCTTCTGCCCTGGCTACCAGGGGCAGCAGGAGTAAAAAGGAAAATAAAAGCATCCTTCAGCTGCAACAAAAAAATTGTATCTTCTAAGTAGATATTGTTGGAAAATCTTGACACTTGTTTCTTTTATTTATCACTGGTGATCACTGAATATAATGAATTTTATTAAGAATGCATTTTTGTAAAGAATTATAAGCCTTGAGATCTTTTATAATCAACCCCTAATCTGATGCGAGTCCGCAGTATGAGTTGAGTTAATTATTTATTTTTTCAAAGGAAATTTAAGGGACCACACCTATTTTTCTAAAGTTTACTGACCTCTCAGAAGCGCTTTCTATGGTTGTCTTGCGATAAATATTCTGAATCCGTCTGCCTTCGAGAACGAGTGGACAAAGACTGAGGTGCTTCTATTCCTGGCAAAGTTAGCTTCAGGACGCTTCAGGACGAGCCAACTCAAAACAGGTCTTACAAGCTTTACCTTTATGTGTGGGAATACGAATACATGTATATGCTAAACTTGAGGGCATGAAGGACTATAATCTCATCTACCAAATAAAATTGAATCTTTTTTCATAAAGTAGCATCAAACCAGTTACTGGCGTTCATTGGCATTCATGACTCAGGCTACAACTCATATATTTCAAACTTTAATTCCTTTGAATTATAATATGTCTAAACTATCAGAAGGACCATTTTTAATTGATATTTTTAAAGGACCATTTTTAATTTTTTCATAAAAAATAAATCATTTAAGTAAAAAGGTCAAAATATCTTTCGGGGATTGAACTCATATATAGTATTGATATTTATTCAAAGAACTAGCTTGGTCATCGAACTTTCGTGAGGATACCTCAAGGCTTTTATTTTTGGACTTTGCTTTTGTATACGAAAAAAATGAAAATAATTTTTTAATTTCAATTCCTTTTCAAATAACTATTCATTTTTTGTCTATAAAATATTATACGTAAATGTAAGAGGTATGGAAATGCAGGTTATCTTGGCGAAAGTGTATCCCGTTTCTACAATGTTAGAAAAAATTCAAATTGATTTCTTGTAAATAAAATCGAAAGGTTTTACCGCTTATCTATGGAATAGATTTCTTGGTTAAAGAAACTGTTCTTTGTTCCAAATAAGCCTCTTCCTGGACGATACCATAATACTGTCATTGTAGCAGAATTGCGAATGTGGTTGACCACATTTTCAATTTATACTTGCTTCCAGAAAACTGGAACAAATATGTCGGTAATCGTTTTTAGTTCAACGTTTAAATCTAATGAGGCCAATTTCGAACTTTCAGGGTAATTTATTTACCTGGAGTTAACTCCTAAGACTCTGAGGAATCCGCTAAACTTTAAACCAATTTAATTCTGTGTTTATATCCTCTATAATTTTATTGTTTGTATCAACTCTCTAAAATTTTGTTGAATCTATTGATATTCTTGAAACATTTCGCTATACTCTCAAATGTTTGAAAATCATTAAAATTTTTCAAATTTTGTAAATTAAATTTTTTGGTTCACCTGCCAAATTCCGATTATTGAAATCCTTACTGAGAAAACTTCTTTCCCGTGGGCAGAAAGTTATTCTGTAACTTTTTCAGATTTAAAAAAAATGTTTAGAAATAGATGAAAATCATACCTTTAGCAGTTTTTGATTTCTCTCATCCATAGTTTTTAATTTTTCGTTGTGACTAATATGAATATATTTTTTTGTAATAAACAAATAATTCTCAATTTTTTTCAGATTAAAAAAATTTTTAGAAGAATGATATGGATTGCAATATAAAAAAAATATGGCCAATGAAGTCACGAGTACAAGAAATTTTTATATTTTCAAAAGTTGTTTCATTTTGAATTTCTGTTTCCCAAATTTTGAATCTAACACAACTTTAGTGTTTTAAGGGCTCCAAAAACCTTCTTAAATTTTTTTTTCATTCTGAACAAAAGTTGAGTGCAATTTGACACTTTTGCGAAGAATAATTTTTATTTTTTACAATGGGATATTTATAAGGGAACGTCTATTAATTACGTAAGGAGAATTTTCTTAATTTTAGACCCCCTCCCCCCTATTGTAAGGATTCTTAAGATTTTTGTGACCCTCCCCTTTTTTACGTAAGATTATATATTTTTACCCAATATATCAATTAGTTCCTCTGTAAACGAGATTTTAACAGATTTCAAGGAATTTCAAAAGATTTAAAAAACTCCCAGCGATTTGAAAGGAATTCAACAAATTTCAAGGAATTTTAATGAATTTTAAATGACTACAAAGTGTTTGAAAGATTTACTAAATTTCAACGGAATTGAACGAGATTTTCAAAGTTTTTTAGGGATTTCATGACATTTAAAGGGATTTCAAGAGATTTCAAGCAATTTTAATTCTGAAGAAATTACCTAAAACAATGTCAGAGAGAATCTCAATTTTTAGATGAATTTGCAGGATTTTAAGGGACTTCATGGAGTTTAATCAGATTTCAAGAGACTACGGGATTTCAAGGGATACCGTAGGATTTCGACGGATTTTGAGGAATTTTGAGGGATTTGAAAGTATTAAAAACGATTTCCGCATATTACAAAAGATTTTGAAGGATTTCAGGGGATTTTAAGAGATTTCGAAATATTTCAAAATAAGTCACCGGGATTTCTGAGGATTTTGAAGGAATTCAAGAAACACCAAAGTATTTTCAGAAATTTTGTAGGATGTCTGAGGATTTGAAGGAATTTCATAAGATATCAAAGGATTTTAAAGGATTTTAAGAGAACTAAAGCGGTTTCGATGGTTTCACGGGATTTCAAAGGATTTCGTAAGATTTCAAAGATTTAATGGAGTTTCAAAGGATTACCGAATATCACTAAGGATTTTAAAGGATTTCGAGGAATTTTAATGGATTTTCAGATTTTAATGGATTTAAAAATATTTAAAAGGATTTCAAGACATTTGGATAGATTTCCACGGATTTGAAAGATTTCCATGATTTTTCAAGGGATTTCAAAGATTTTTGAAGAGATTTCAAAGATTTCAAGGAATCTCGCAGTATTTCGAAATATTAAACAGATTTTTAAGGATTTAAGCCGACATTTGAAGATCTAATGGTATTCTTATGGATTTTAAAGGATTATAAGAGACTTTTGTGGGAATTTGAAGATTTTAAGCGATTTCAAGGATTTCAGAAGATTTCACGGAATTTCAAAGAATTTGAAGGAATTTTCACAGGTTTCAAAGGATTTCGAGGAATTTCTAGGGAGCTCAATCGTTTTGAAGGGATTTCAAGAGATTATGTACAATACCCATGGAATTCTAAGGATTTCAAAAAATTTTCACCAGATTAAAAGAATTTTAATGGATTTACAAAATTTTTAATAGAATTCACGGGATTTTGAAGGATTTTAAATATTTTCAGGGATTCCACGAGATTTCACGAAAGGCGTACAGCAGATTTCCAGAATGGTTAATTCCTCGACTCTATATTTATTAGACGTATGTAATATAAAATATTACAGTCCAAAATACCGAAAGAGATGAATTTTCAACAGCAACAAAAATATATATTTAACCGAGCAGTTGCAATAAAAACCAAATAGTTGAAATCAAGCAAAAGAGACGAATTTTTAACAAAATAGTTGAAATCTTGGCCAAATAGGTTAATTTTAAGCCAAAAAGAAGTAATTTTTCGAAGAAAGTTAAATTTAAAAAAAAATTGATTTTCAACCAACAAAGTGAATTTGCAACTAAGAAAGATGATTTCTCTGTCCAAAAGATGAATTTTCAATCCAAAAGGACGAACCTTTAGCAAAACAGTTCAATTTTCGACCGAAAAGAATGATTTTCACAAAGTAATTGATTCTTCAACAAAATAATTAAATTATTAACCAAATAGTTGAATTTTTAATCTACAGAGATGACCTCCCCTCGGACTAGAACCTTGACGAAGTCCCCCTCACAACACTTTGTGATGAGAGAGAGACGGGTGGGGAGGCT
>JAUMHM010000031.1:67955150-67972873 GCA_032362435.1 Melikaiella ostensackeni
CGTTATTTTCGACCTTATTACCCCCCCCCCTTCACATGTAAAAAACTGTAACAAATAAACAAAATAACTGTGCAAAGAAAAATGTTACGTAATCGGGCCAAAATACCCCCCACCCCAACATAAGAGACCGTAACGAAGCACGACCCCCCTCCTTTAACATTACGTAATACGTGAACGCTTCCTGTCATAAATAATTTCCAAATAAGATAAGAAACTACAATAAATCATGAACGATGGTGGGTCTGTGAGGTAAGAAACCTTTGTGAGGTACATTATAAATTGTTTTCCTACCCTCATTGTGCGTACACCAAGTAATTCCGTAAAAGTTGTTTTCAAAAATTGGCAAGCATCTTTGAGAGTGTTTAAGAGATGGTCATAGGGAACGGTATCCATCGCGATAGGATGCCGTTTGTAGATTGTACTTAAACTTCCGGATGCACCAATGATCAATGACACGATTGTTCACTCGGAATTGATTACGCGATCAATAGAGCACGACCGAATCATCATTATGGTTTAACAAAACGGCCGGAACGCGTAAAGAAGACAGCTCGTCACGGATGCCTGATACACGTATAGTGCGATTATATTTTTTATCATCCACTTTGTAGGCTTCGAAGTTCGATGTACCTGAAGAATTTTATCCTTTTCTATGACCGGTCCAGTTTCAGTCTATTTTGTCAGTAACATTATTATTGGTGCAAATCAGCTGACCTCTCACATTCAATGTTTATCTGTTTCCAATTGATTTCATCAGTTATTTCGCTATTAACGAAAAAATTGTGCAATTTTTTCTTTTTGATTTAGAGACCTAATAGGAATTCGATGTACTTGAAGAATTTCATCCTTTTGTATGACCGGTCCAGTTTCAGTCTACTTTGTCAGTAACAGTGTCATGGGTGCAGATCAGCTGACCTCTCACGTTCAATGTTGATCTGCTTCCAACAGAATTCATCAGATATCTCACCATTCACGAAAAAAGGGTCCATTTTTTTTCTATTCAAATGAGAGGCCCATTAGGAATTCGATGTACTTGAAGAATTTTATCCTTTTGTATGACCGGTTCAGTTTCAGTCTATTTTGTCAGTAACAATGCCATTGGTGCAGATCAGCTGACCTCTCACGTTCAATGTTTATCTGTTTCCAATTGAATTCATCAGTTATTCCACCATTCACGAAAAGAAGGTCCAATTTTTTCTTTATAATTTAGAGGTCCATTAGGAATATTCTAAGGAAGATTTAGGCACAGCTTACTACTACACAGTGGGCTGAAAAACACCAAAAAGTGGCCAAAAACTAACTTTAAAGTTTTTGGTGAAAGACTTATTTTTTATAATGTAGATGAGTTGAAGCAACTTTCTCCTAATTTCACGACCTTTTAACAAGTCCTTTTTATTTTAGGATTCTATGAATTGAAGAAATGTATTTTTTTATTTCAATTTTTCAAGATCGGTTCAAAAAGCTTGTTCATAAGACTATGGATATAAATGTTACAATTTTTTTTCTCATTCCAGTGGTCATAAATTAACACAATGTCAATAAGAAATACGGATATCAGCTTGGTTTTGAATTCTCTCACCTTATACTCATGCATTCAAAAAATTTACAGCATAGACATTTTTTGAATAAAAAGTTCCCGGAAGTTCCACCATGTATCTAAAGTTTTATGGTTCTAAAAGGTTCATTATCATGTTAACAGTCAGATTATTTGTCATCTTTGAAATTTGACAAAGGTTTTGGTTGACTCTTTCTTTTTCTTCCTCTTTTTTGTTGTTGTCAATTTATCATACATTTGTTTCTAATGAACCGGAAAAGCGGGTAGTCTCGAAGTTTATTTTTGATTTGTAAACTTTTTGGGTGTTCTGTTCTAGTGCACAAAAAATTTTTCATAAAAAAGAAGATTTTATTTCGATCTTTGAGAAATTTTAAAAGAGAGACATTAAGCAAAGACATTATAGTAAGTGAAGATTTGTTCCATTCTGCGGGGTCGCCTATGAATACTATTAAGATTTTTTCTCAATTGAGGTATTAATGATTAACTCAATTTACGAAAAGATATCTATTTTCATTTAAATATAGTATACAAATTTGAGTAAGTTATCAATTTTTAGAAATGTGTTATTTTTTTGGATTATTACCTTTTTCTTTTTTGAAAAATGCAATAATCTGAATAGATTGGTTCTGAATCAACCCACAAAATATTAGCAAATAAAATTAAGCCCGCACATGCACGGTGCTAGGATCGCGGCTCGCATTAGATGAACTGCACGGTTCCGTATAAATATCTTCAACCCAAAGGTGCGAACACTAAGAATATTTTTCTTGATTTTGTATCTGGGATGTCATAACTATTTTCTGATAAAGAAGAAAATCTTCGCCGAAGCCGTTTTTAAAAAAATCCATGCTTAATTTCAAAAAATCTAAATTTCCAGTTTTTCTGGAAAAGGAATGGACATATGATATGATAAAATTTTACAAATACAAAATCATTTCTTGGAAAAATTGCAACAAAAAGACGCCCCTAATAGTTTTTATTTCACTTCGTCTTTTTGAAGAACTTGATTTTTCGATTTGATCATAAATTTCTTCTTTTCTTATTCCTCGTTCTCGATATAATTATTTTAAGTAGAAAAACTATGAATATACTCATATCCATATGTTTTTTAACACTAAAAAATTTTTATCATAAGCTGATAACATTTTTAGAATAAAAAAGTATCGAATGGTTTTTATTTTAAACCGATAACGTAGAGATATATTTTTTTTTACCTTGAAATAGGATCGTTTATAAATAAGGAAATTTTTATTTAAAAGAAACGTCTATGCATTTCGCCATGATATCATGGCCTCTTCAGGACTTTAACAAGTATGATAAATGGTAATAAATAAAGTTATTAGAAACCCCGATATAATAGTTGTTCCTTACAAGAAAGTTTGTTTTTAACATTAGAGACTTATCACGAATTACATTTTCTAAATGATGACATTAAAAAAATATTTTATTTGGAATTTGGCGTGAGGTGAAGAAATTAGAAATCTGGAAAAGCTTCAAATATTTTGTAGCAACAGGTGGAATGTATATAATCTTGAAAAGGCACCAATTGGAAAAATTGGAAAAAGTTGCATTATAATTAATTTTAAGTTAATTTTCTTGTCAAAAATTTTGGAATTTTGAAAAATTGTAGCAGAGCCACAGGGTCGCGGTCTGCTCAAAGGTTTGGAGGTTAGGATCTGAAGAAATGGATAAATTTCATAGTTACCTAAATTCTTGAAATGATTCAATGACGTCATGGTGAATTATACTCAGATTTTCAATGTCAGATTTAAAATTGACTGCATTTATGATCGAAATTAGTGGCCCATTCACATGAGGCTGTATTGTGTTTTTTATTCTTTTCAGTTGTTTGGTATTCTGAGATTCTCGTCTTGAAAGGGCGTTTGGTTTGGCCAATGTATATCATACTACAATTTTTGTGAAATATGCTATAAATGAGGTTAGTTTTTTCAAATTTTGGTATAAAATCTTTAGTTGATTGGAACAAAATATCAGAGAGTTTTTTTTTAAATTGAAAAAACCGAAGAAATATGTAATTTCTTACATATTGTTATAAGTGGAAGATAAAGGTCTGTTTCATAAGGTAAAACAACTATTTCAGAAAAGTCTATTGGTTTTTTGTTATTCTGAGAATTTGATTCCGCATTTTTAAAATTTTTAAATGTTGAATTCTTTTTTTTATGTTACGGATAATGAAATTATGATTTCTTTATTCATAAACCATCCTATTTCAAGACCAAAGACCAAAAACAAAAAACATCTTCACAAAAAAAATATCTTCAGACAATACGAATAATAATATTTATCTGTTCTAACTTTTTCTCTGGTACAAAATAGTGAAAAACGAATTTTTATCTCTTAAAATAAAAGAATCAAGTTTTTCAAAGAAACGAAGTGCGACTAAAAATTATGGAGGGTTTTTTTGTCGTAATTTTTCCAAGAAATAATTTTTCTCTCTCAATTTTTTCTCCATATCACGCTTCTTTTTCGAGAAAAACTTGAAATTTCGATTTTTTGAAATTGAAAATTGATTTTTTCAAAACAGGCTGCGGCGAAGATTTTATTTTTCATCAGAAAATAATTGTAACCATAGCACTGCAACCTTCACGTAGTAGACCCTGAATACTACAATTTTTGGAATAATAACTTTTAACGTCAAATGTTAAATCAGCGATCTCAAAAACCCCATTTTACCAAGTTTTAGGCAAATCTGTAAAAAATTTGAAATTTTGGCCGCCATATTGGATCCGTCATTTTGAACTTGTAACTTTTGATGTCAAAATCGAAATGAACGACCTTATAAGCCCCCTTGTACCAAATTTTAGGCAAATCTGTAAAAAAATTCATTTTGGCCACCATATTAAATTCGTCATTTTGAAATTGTGACTTTTGACGTCAAAATCGAAATTAGCGACCTTAAAACCCCCCTTGTACTAAGTTTTAGGCGAATGTGTAAAAATTTTAAAATTTTGGCCGCCATATTGTATCCGCCGTTTTGAATTCGTAACTTTTTAAGTCAAAATTGAAATTAGTGACTTCAAAAACCGTGTTATATCAGTTTCATAGAAATCCGACGAAATCTTGAATTTTTGCCAGCTAGACGCCGGGATCACGTGTTCACGGCTAAGCGCAGACGCGCACTCACGCAGTTCGCATGTTTTGCTTTTGCAGCGTGTATAAACGAAAAAAACGTGATGAGTTTTATTTTCACAGTTTCCTATATAGTTTCACAGTTATTAGAGTCTTATTGTAGCATATATCGAGACGAGAACGTTTTTTAGAACTACAGTGATGTAGAGTTCCAAAGAACCTGAGCCTCGAATTTGTTTCGAGGTCATGGAATATTGATCTCATGCATGGATCTCATAGAAATAAACGTTAAACTGAATTGCGGTTTTTTCAGTAAGTACAATATTTGCATTGCTTAATTTAATTCTTAAATATATTATAGTTTACTCTCACAACTTATCATATAATACAGTTTCTTTTTGAGGTTAGGTTGACTGCAGCAAACTTTTTTAGTTTTTCAGGAATTATGAACTCTGTCAGAGAAATTCTTCTAAAGAGAGTTTAAGGGAAAGAGTACCTCATGAAATTGGTGATCAACATTCATTGAAGCCCACAGGAAACAAGCAAAACTGAACTAACAAGGAGAGGTCGTGAGATGCTGGACGCCGATTCGAATGGGGCTTTACAGGGTAAGAGTACATCAAGATCCATTAAATATGTATTTTCATTTTGATCCAATGTGCCTTAGTTTCCGAAATATCGAGGTTTCAATTATTTCCGCTTGGGCCCGCGACACGCCACTGCTCAGCCCGGAGCCTGGAATTGAGCCGAGTCCTCCAGGTCAAATATTCGAACATCGATATCTCGGAAACTAAGGCCCATTGGATCAAAAAAAACATATGTATGAAATGAATTGCAGGTATGAGTGAAGCATTAGATGATATGGATGATTAGATAATATTTTACATTTGACGGAACTGTAAGTCTTTCATTTTACATCACTTTTATCATTTACGCTAATGGACGCTAATGGTGTGAAAGAAATTTGCTGAGATGCACAGAAAAAAGCTATTTTGAGTCAAACATTCGGCTTCTTCTGAAACGCAGCAAAATCTAGCCAAAAAGCCTTTTAATTGAGACTTTACAAAACGGTCTCAAATCAAGTCTGATTATTGCGCTGAATTGAGACTTATTTCTGCCTTAATCCGAGATCTACATTCAAAACAATAGACAAATTGTCAATGTCAGGTTTGAGCTAATGTCATAATACGAGGGTCGTTTGATGAGTAAGTCAAATTTCCCGCTAGATGGGGCCAATATGAACTTTGTAGTATATGGCCAAGAAATAGCACTCTTCAAACTAACCTCTACCAACCTTCAGTCAAAACCAATGCTTAGTTTGCGTTTGTCATACGTCTGGAGTGAGCGTGTTAGTAGTTTTCGAAAATATGTAGAAAGAAGATAAAACATTTTTATTTAAAAAATTGGACGGCAGCGGACGCCCAATTGAGGTCACCACATCGGATATGGTGGAAAAAGTTCATCATATGGTTATGGGAGATCAGCGAATCAAGGTGCATGAGATTTTTAAGACTGTAGGCATCTCCACTGAACAAGTCTTCAACATCTCGCACGAAAAACTGGAGGTTAAGAGAGTGTGCAAGATGGATGCTGCGATTGCTGACTCCCGATCAGAAGCGCAACCAAAAAACGTTTCAGTGCAGTGTTTGGCGAAGTTTAATCGGAATCTGCAGGACTTTTCGTGTCGTTTTGTGACTGTGGATGAAATCTGGATCCACCACTATACATCCGAGATAAAGCAGCAGTCAAAGCAGTGGGTACTGCCGGTGAAAATGCGCCAAAGAAGGCGAAGACTATTTTGTCAGCTGGGAAGGTGATGGCCACAGTATTTGAGGATTCCCAAAGAATTATCGTCATTGATTACTTGGAAAGTCGTATAACTATAACATGAACGTACTATGCATCATTATTGTACTGTTTGAAAGCCGAGTTTCAAAAAACCGGCCACGATTGGTGCACAAAAAAGTGCTGTTTCATCACGACAATTCACCGGCTCACACCTCCGGAATCGCAATAGCAGAAATACACGGACTGGGCTTCGAAATGAATCCTCATCCACCGTGCGACTTCTTTCTGTTCCTCAACTTGAAGACCTGGCTCGGTGGGGAGAGATTCTCGTCCAGTGATGAAATAATCGATGCCATGAATGCGTATTTTGCAGACCTCGAAAAAGACTATGTTGAGAAATAACGGCAAACTTAGAAAAAATTTACTTGTTTTTTTACCACACTTATCAAACGATCTTCGTACATTCAAAACAATAGACAAACTGTCAATGTCAGGTCTCTCGAGGTTCCAGTGCATACATATAATCCAAATATGAAATAAAAAATACAGTATTGTGATTTCGCCTACGATTTAAAAGAATGAAGGTTAAAAACCTCTTACCTTGAAGATTCAACCTATTACGCAAAGGTACGCAGGAGGTACATGAACGTCTCTCGCGACTATCCGTACGTAAAAAAGGCTTAATTTGCTTGGGTGTGTAAAGTTAATTAGTAGTATACCGTAGACTGAACAGTGGTGTACTTAGAGAATGATCCACTTTTTTTTAATGAGGTCATTCATACGTTATAAAAATTTCTAGAGTACCGTTAAAATGAAATAATGACTCTCTTAAGAAGGTCCTGTAAATAATTAAACGATGTCAACGGCTATACTTGATATATTGATTCATTTAAAATTCTAGAAAACAAAGACGCAGCGCGCGATTATTTTTTTTGTCTGGCGTAATTTTTAAATCGAAGTATAAAACTAATATTATTACAAAAGTTTTGCATTTCATCATACCTATTATATAAAATAACAACAGACGATCAAGAGCATTATTTTTGATAATCGATAAAAACTAGTTTCTTATCAGTAGAATTAATGAATAATATTTTTGTATAAACAATAAGACCGTTGCATTATTGTTAAAGAATACCAATTTTGAATGAAAAACACTAACATAACCTGAAGTCGTTCAAAGTTTTGAGTTTAATTTTTGAAGACAAATGGTATTCTTTGAAATCTAATGATTTTCATTAACAATGGCAATTTTAGAGGAAAAACACTAACACAACATAACAAAAAAAATCACAGATTGTAAACCTTTTGTTAAGTCTAATGTTTTTTTGTTAAAATTAACCGATTTCGGTGAAAAATGTTAACGTAACCTTAAATTGATCCAAAATTGTGAATCGTCTTTGAAAAGTTATGAAACTTCTTTCAAATATAATTTTTTTCTTGAAAATACTAAATTTAAAAAAAAACACTAACATAATCTAGAATTATTAAAAAAATTTTAATCTGTTTCAAATTATAATGTAAATATAATTTTTTTTATCAAGCATATCAATTTATGACGAAAACCAATAACATAATCCAAGATTGTTCAAAGATTGAGGAGTTTCTTCAAATTATAATGATTTTTGTATGAAAGTACCAATTTTGGATGTAAAACGCCAAAGTAACCTAAAACGCTGCAATAATTATGAATTTTCTTTGAAATCTTACGATTTTTCAAAACAAATTTCAATTTTCGACGACAAACACTAGCACAATCCAAAATTGTGTAAGCTTGTATGTTCTACTATTTGAAACAAAAATCATTGGATTTAAATCTATTGATTTTGATTTGAAAATACAAATTTCAGGTGCAACTCACCAACATATCCTACAGTTGTTGAAAAATTGTAAACATTCTTGAATTCTAATGATTTTTCAATAAAAATATAAATAATTTCCGACCTAACAAAGCATAACAGAAAATTGTTCAGAATTGTACATCTTCGAAATCTAATGATTTTCATTAAAAATAATCAATTTTCCGTGAAAAACTTTGATATAACCTGAAACTGTTCGAAAATTGCAAATCTTGTTCGAACTATAATGATTTTTATTGTAAAATACTAATTTTTGGTGCAAGCGCTAACTTAACATAAAATTGTTGACAAATCATCAACCTTTAAAATCTAATGCTTTTTGTTTAAAAATTTTGATTTCGGTTAAAAAGTTGTGAATCTTTTTTGAAATATTATTTTTTGAATAAAAATACCAATTTCTGACGAAAGATGCTAACATAATCCAAAATTGTTGAAAAATTTTAAACTTTGTTCAAATTATAATAATTTTTGTCTGGAAATACCAATTTTTGATGTAAAACGCAACGTAACCTAAAATTGTGCAAAAATTATGATTCTTTATTGAAACCTAATAATATTTTAATGCAAATTACAATTTTCGACGAATAATACTAACACAATACAAAATTATTCAAGCTTGTGAATTTTATTATTTTAAACAACAATAATTGAAACTAAATCTGATGATTTTCGTTTAAAAATACTAATTTCAGATGAGACACACCAACATAATCTAATCTTGTTGAAAAAATTGTAAATGTTGTTTGAAATTCGATAATTTTGTATTAAAAATACCAATAATTTCCGACAAAAAACACTTACATAACATAACATAATAGAAAATTGTTTAGAATTGTAAATCTTCTTCGAAATTTGATGATTTTTGTTTAAAATAATCAATTTTCCGTGAAAAACGTTAATATAATCTGAAACTGTTAAAAAATTACAAATCTTGTTCGAACTATAATGATTTTTGTTTCGAAATATCAATTTTTGGTGTAAAATGCTAACGTAACCCAAGATTTGTTTACAAAATTATGAACCTTCAAAATATAATGATTTCTGTTTAGAAATGTCAATTTTCAATAAAAAACGCTAACACAATCGAAAAAGGTAATTTGTTGAAAATTTTTTAATCTTTGAAATCCAATAATTTTTTTTCGATTATACCCGTTTTTGGCATAAAATAAATCGCTTTTATTACAAATTTCCATGCAAAATATTCTTTCCGCATTTGCGTTATGGATTATAAAATTCTTTCAACATGAGAAATCACAAGTGGGAGGAATCTTTGTGCGTAATAAGAAGCAATAAGGAAAGTCTAAATTCCTTGATCTTATTAAATCGCGTTAGGTGTTAATTCAAACTTCATAAATAGTTATCGTGTAAAGGTGAATAGGAGCAAAGAGATAAAATTGTGTGTAGTCTATTCTCAGTTTTATGATGCATTTCAAATTGATTTTAATGAGCTGCATGAAATTTTATTCTGTCCTCTAGTGTAAGTTAATTGGGAAAGTGTTAAATTGTGCAATACTGAAGATTCTCTCGACCAAAACATAGACTCCGTTATGAAAAATGAGTATTTCAATCCAGATATCTTAATTAAAAGATGAGATATGAATTACCTGTATCGTATATATGAACAACTCGTAAAATCATGCGTGAATGTGTCTCAATAAGCGAGATGCTTATTTTACATCATTAACCACCGGACGAATTAGAATTATCAACTTTGTATATAATAAATAGTAATTTGCTATTAACTTGATGAAGCAACATATTTTAAATTTTTTGAAGTTCAAGGAACAGGAAAACCGGTTTTATAACATCAGGAGATAATGGAGAGATAATAATATCAACATTTAGGTGAATGTTTTAGTCGGATATGTGTTCATAAGTACGAAGTGCGGCTATTAAATAACCGGACTGATTTTTGTGCAGAAAGATATGATTTGTTAAAGGAAGATTATGGTGATGAGTGTCTATCTAATACTCAAGTTTTCGATTGGTTTAAAAAATTTAAGAAGGGGAGGGACGTGATTGAAGACGATCCGCGTGCCGGTCGTCCTCGCACATCGAAAACTGACGGTAACATCGAAAAAGTGAGTGAAATTATTCGAACAAATCGATGCCTGAGCATCCGAGCAATTGATGACTTAGTGAACATCGATGAAGAGACTTTCAGACAAATTTTAAATGAAAATTTACATTCGAAAAAAGTTTGTGCTAAAATGGTGCCGGAAATGCTTACTTCTGAGCAAAAGGAAACTCGATTAACGTTTGTACTGACATTCTGGAGAACATCGAAAATGATCCGAAGTTTTTGGAAAATGTAATAACTTGTGACAAATCATGATTTTTTCAATTTGACCCTGAAACTAAGCGCCAATCTATGCATTGGAAGAGTCCCAGTTAACCGAGACAAAAGAAAGTACAGATAAGCAAGTTGAAATTAAAATGATGTTTTTTTTTGACATCCGAGGAATTCTTCACATTGAATGGGTACATGAAGGTCAAACAGTAACCAGGTGTACTATAAGGAGGTTTTGAGAACTCTTCGTGAACGCGTGAGAGAAAAAGACCTGATATGTGCAAGAACGGCTCCTGGATTCTTCACTAAGACAACGCGCCAGCACACAAAGCGCTGTCTGTCCAGAGGTTTTTGGCGAAGAACAAGATTCTCGTATTGGAACACCCACCGTACTTACTTGACCTACACCCATGTGATTTTTTTCTGTTCCCGAAAATCAACTCTGAGCTGAAAGGAGCAAAATTCGAGTCAGTGGATGCTGTGAAGGAAAAAGCGGCGTGGGATCGGGAAGGAGATTACATTAAAGGGGATAACATCTCTATTGAATAATTGTTAAGTGCTTCTTGTTTGATTGATAACAACTTTGATTAGTGCCTTTTGTTAAAATAGTAAATGATTAAGGCACGTGTATTGATATTATTTGCGCTTTATTTGAAAAACCTTGATTCACAATGTTATTTTCTGACTCGTGTTGTCGTCATGCTGTTTCTCGAACCTTAGAATCGATACATAACAAAATGGTCGATAGATCGATAAATCAAATTTAAAAAAACACATTTGGAATTAGCGTAGAACGCGTAGAATTATGAAGAGATAATTTCTTGTTCGAATTGGTTGAGTTTGAACAATAATTCGGTGAATAAAATTTGTTAGAGCATCAATCCGGTTATTAAATAGCCTCACCGCGTATTTTCTGACTTGATGGATTTCAATCTATAGGGATGAACTGGAATTTGAATAATTTGTAGAAATATATGAATCAGGATTTAATATTTCTTATTTCAAGCATTCAGTTTACAAATTTTGGTCGATAAACTGCATTTTCTGTTTTGTGTAAATTATTAAGAGTATCGATGTTTATTATGGAATTTAGTGATATTTTTAGAAGAAACTTCATGTTTATTAATACATTATGAAATCCAATATTACCGAGCTATAAAAAATTCTATAAATTTAAAACATCAAGAGCTAATCGAAATGAGGAGCTCTTTCGATTTTTTCTGCTAATTTACATCATATGACATTTTAAAATGAATATTAGCACCAGGCGTTTTTTGCATAACCACATCGTTATTTATATAATACTTTTTTTTAACGATTCCTTGAAATGGATTTTACTGACACTCATTTATTTTGTAGATTATGAAACTAGAAGAAATTTCCCAAAAGTACTTGGACCACTTATTACTAGTTTTTTGTGCGGGGTCCTTCTGTGCTTTATTAACTTCAGTGACAAAACGTTTACAATGTTTTCTTGGGTATAAATCAAATTTTATGAGAAGATTACCCGATCAGTAAAATAGCTGAATTCTTTTTTTATAAAACTTGTTATCTTTTTCAATAAATATATATCTCTTTAAACTTATTTTTCTATTGCACTCTTATTATTAATAGTCAGGAACTTTTTGTATGTTTTTTCAGAATATTTTGAAAAGGTTCTAAATTGAATTAACATAAACATTAATACATGTTTTTTTTTGTTCCGATTATTATTCAATTTTTGAATTATTGAAAAATTATTATTTTGCTGAGCTAAATTTTAACTGGCACTTTATCTTAATTGAGCTCAAAACAAATGAATCACGTTAATTATATTCGAAAATATAAAAAAATAGTGAAAAATTCTACGTTCTCTATAATAATTAATAATTTTCGAAATAGTAAGCATTTTTCAAATGTTATGAGTCGATTTTCAAGAATAAATTTCAACGACTTCCGTTGCGAAATTGCGTTGTTAAAATATAATAAACAAGAATATACTATATTGGGAACATTTAAATAAGTTATGTCCTGAACAACTTATTTTTTGAATTCGAAAAAATCCTGGGCACCATGTGATACCCTTTTTTTCTCTTCAAATCATATATGAAGTTGTAATTTAAAAATCATTTTTGATAGGGAAGATCAATAAAAATTTTAGCTGAGAATTAGCATTTGATCATTTATTTTTCATAAGGACAGTATTTTTTTACGTTGAAAGTGCGTGGATGATGCGCTGAAAAACTGATTATTATGCGAAATTATGCGACAGAAAGTGGAATTATGCATTGTAAAAATAAAAAATCTTAAGGCATTGGATGCACTTTTCGATTCCAGAAAATATCAAAATATCAATATTTGAAACTAGCATTGAACAAAAATAAAAAATAAAAATCGAAAATAAAATTTTTGTGTAAGATACAACTTTTTGAAAACGCAAAAACCCACGTTTTTCAAATTCAGTTGATTGCACATTTTTAATAAAAATTGAATTTGAAATTTCGTCACTTGGAATCGAAACTCTAAAAAATTTTTGTTCATCTCAAAAAATTAGGGAAATTTATGCGTTTTAATGTGACGTTCAGGGGCGGCGGAGTACTCCATACACTAGATCGGAGAGTGTATGGAATTCCATACACTGAAATGAGGAAGATTTTATCCTTTAAATATATACTGGTATCAACTATAATACTACACTTTTCTGGATTTTCATTTCTTAATATTAAAAATATAAACAATTTAAAAATCTATTATCAAACAAATGTTTAAATATTAGGAATTTTACAAATTTTTGAAACAATAAATAATAATTAATAATTTCGAATTGAAAGCTTTGAAATTTGAGAGAAAAAGGATATATATACATATTGAATGATTTTGAATTGGAAAGGTCATAAATCAAATAATTTCAGATTAGGAAATTTCTTTTTTATTTAAGAATTAAAAGATTTAACAAAAATTTTTAAAGAAGAAAAATATTTCCAAAAGGAGTTAAAATTATATCTTTTTGAACTCAAAGCGTTCAAAATTCGAAGCGATTGAAATTTGACGATTTGAGATTGGAAACTAAATTTAATGTTTCAAAATCAAAGCTTCTGAAATTCTAGAATTATATATTGTTATTATCTAAAAAAATCAAAATTAATTTAAAAAATTCTTCTAAGAGCAAAAAATAAAATCACCGTCCAATTCAACCAATAATTGTGATATTAAAACTTTTTCATACTCGACACCCTTTAAAATTTAAACTATCTTAAGTAAATTTATATCGTTTAAAAATTAAAAATTTTCAAATTGTTAATTAGACTTTTTAAAAAACAACCATTTCAATTTCAATTGCAAAATTGAAACTTATGAAAGGGAAAAATTAAAATTTCAGCTTTCCACATGAAAATTCAGAACTCTGAAATTGTAACCATTGAAAATTAAAGAAATTATTTAATTACTGAGGTATCGATTTCAGATAGTTCAACTCTTACCTATTTTGATTTTGAACAACACAATTTTTAACTTTTTAATTTTAAATCGTGTAATATTTAACACAACATTTAGAATTATTATACATTTTTGAAATCTTCCAATCAAATATTTTTCAATTTGGAATGATTCATTTTTTAAAATCTTCAACCAAAAATCAGATAATTTAAAAATATTACATTAAAAATATTTCACGTTAAATATTTGTTAATAGAACCCAATAATTAAATCCAACTATTTTTGGTTGAGAATTAATCTTTTTGGGTTAAAAATTCATTTGTCTTGTAAAAGTTTCGCTTCTTGGCTTGAAAATTCAACAATTTGATATACATTTTTTTTCTTTTTTGACTCAAAAATCTTTCTTGGTTGAAAATTTAACTTTTTTGATAAAAATTCGTGTTTTTGGTTTTAAAATTCATTTTTTATTGTAGAAATTTAATCTTTTTTGCTTGAAAATGCAACTTTTTGGTTGAAAATTAATCTGTTTTGGTTGAGAATTTAACTAATTTGTTGAAAATTTGTCTTTTTGGTATAAAAATCATTTCTTTTAGTGGAAACTGAAAATTTTTTTTGTTAAAAATGCAATTACTTGGTTGAAAGTTGAACTACTTAGTTAAAATTCATGTTTTTGTTTGTTAAAGGTTCATTATTTTAGTTGAAAATTTATCTCTTCTGTTGAAAATTTAACTATTTTGTTGCAAATTCGTTTTTCTGTTGGTTGAAAATAAAATTTTTCAATTGAAAATTCAACTATTCCATTTTTGGTTGAGAACTGATTTTTTTAGTTGAAAATTCTTCCATGACTGAAAAATTTTTTTGGTTGAAAATTCGTCTTTTTGGCTTGAAATTTCAAGAACTTGGTTGACACTTTTTCTCTTTCATGACTGAAAAATCTGTTTTGGATGAAAATTCAACTATTTTGATGAAAATTCGTCTCTTGGGTTTTAAAATTCCTCTCTTTTGGTAGAAATTTAATCTTTTTTGGTTAAAAATGCAACTGTTTGGTTGAAAATTAATCTGTTTTGTTTGAGGATTCTTTTTTTTTATTTGTCTTTTTTAGATGAATTTAACTCTTCTTGATTTAAAATTAATTTCTTTTTTAGTTTAAATATCAACTACTACATTTTTAATTGAGAATTAATCTTTTTTGGTTGAAAGTCAAGTACTTGGTTGAAAGTTAAACTATTTTGTTAAAAATTCATGTCCTTGATTGAAAATGTAACTATAACGTTCAAAATTTTTCTTTTTCTATAAAATTAATCTTCTTGGTTGAAAATTCATCTTTTTGGTTAAAAATTTGGTTATTTATAACATCTTTTAAAACTAAAGAATTCTTAGATAAGGATCTTGAGAATAAGTCCTTATAACTGATTAATTTTTAATTTTAAAAATTCAATCATTTTAAATCAAAGGCGTTCTGGAAGTAGGCCCTAACCTTAAAATTGACTTGCCTGTTTTTACTCCATAAACACTAGAATTACATCTTTGTGAGATACTTAGGGCCTACTCCTGTTTTGAATCAACTCTGTAATCAGAGTGAGAAATTGGCCAATCTGAATACTTTTTGAGTGAAACGATTTTTTCGAATGCTCGGATTAGAATATAAAAAAATCGTTTCACACAAAAAGTATTAAAATTAGCCAATGTTCCGCTCTGAACACAGACTTGAATCAAAACAGGAGCAGGCCCTAAGTATCTAACAAAGATGTATCTAGTATTTATGGATTAAAATGGGGCAATGCAATTTTGAGGTTAGGGCCTGTTTCCAACGCCCTTAAATTGCAAAAGTAATAACTTGAAAATCAATGATAAGGTATTTTCATGCAAAGGGAACAACTTCGTGTTGCTTCAAGTGGGAAGACAATTTTATAAGATGTCAAACTGACGAATACTAATAAACTGTCAGATAGACATAACAGAAAGAATCGCGAGACAAAAAACACACGAAAATCAAGAGGAAATGTGGACAAAGTGAATAAATGAACTGGAAGATTATTATTAATTTTCTTCAAAAAATGGTCCACCCCCCCCTCCCTACCGGTAAAAAAAGAAGCTCATACACTGAAAAATTTTACTCCGCCTACTTTGGTGATGTTAAATTGAGCATATTTGGCATAAAAACTTGATATAACATGAAAGTTCTGAGTTATATTTAATTTTGAGACGTTATGCGATTATGCGCTTCGCATAAACTAAAGGTCCTTGCTTATTAAACAATTATTGTATACTAATTTTCCACACTGTTTATCTAATCACAACAATACTTATTAAATAACTTCAATTCATTAAATTTTAGTTCCAAAAACCGGCCTATTTGACCTTTCTCTTAGAAATGATACGAATAACATTAAATAATTTTCATTATTGCAAAACATCTTATAAAATGCATTGACATATTCACTATTTTTCAAGTATATTGTTATAGCATTGACCTAGTTCATTCGCCTTGGGTTTATTCATCACGGAATTTGGATTATATCTAAAAGAAATTTTAATTAATCCAATTATAGAAAAAAACGGAAACGTTTCCATTTACTATTTCGAAAATAACCTAATTCTTCTGATGAAAATAAAACTGCCGAAATGAAGAAGCTGCCACATTCCAGAATGGTAACCGTTACTCTATTCTTCTCCTATTATTTTTTTCCAATAGTCCTTTTTTGTAAGGAGAAAGGTCGGAACTGACCAAGTGGGAACGACCCTGATGAAACTTCCTGATGCAGGAAGTATCGTATCGAGATTCACAGGTAAAGAGTAAAGTGGAAGTGTAGGAAGGAAGGAGTAAGAGTAAAGAAGTGGGGACCATCGCTGACGAATGTGGAGTAGAATTTCATTAGCTTCGCTGAGTAACGGAGTGAGCGTGGAGTAGAGTGGATCGTGTTCAAAATAATTCTATATACTTGTATGTAAGTACACGTGGTACTGAGAGCGGTACCCACTGCATGAAAACTTCAGTCTTCAGTCGCATGCTGACCATCCGACAAACCGGACGCGCTTTCTACTATCTTCCCGAGAGCTTTCGCTTTTGGCATGATTCGTTCGATGACTGAGAAGTTTTTCGGAAACACATCTTTTTCCAAAAAACGCCAATGTTGTTCACCTATGTTCGAAAACCTTCGAGTCTTCTGACAATTCCCTACAATTTTTAAAAATTCAAACCGACAATCAAGTTTTAGATTAGTTAAGTTGAAGTGCAAGAAGAGGACCCATTCTTCGGAATGAACAATTATAATAATTGCAATAAATAATTAGAGAAAATAATACATAATTATAGAAAGTAATTAAAGGAAGTAGTTAAGGGAAATGATGAAGCAGCAAAGGACTTGAGATTCAAGCTTTGAGCAGGAAGTTATGTGACAAGGAGTGAGTTTTTTCTGCGAGGATGTTTCTAAAAATGAAAAAGGTGACGGAAAAAAAGAAATGTAATTTGTTTCGTTTGCTAGGGGACGATAAACTCGCGATGGTGCGTGTGTCACGAAAGTCTATCGATTATCAAAAGTAAATCGAGACTTGTATTCTCACTAGAGCAATTGATGGAAAGAATCTTGCCTTTCGTGTCTGTGGGACATTATCTCTGCAGATCGGACAGGACTCGTCGAACGATACTGTAGTCGTTTTTCTGGGACGATTTTATCGACGGGAAAATCAGTGGTTGTTTTGTGATCGTTAAGGTACAAACTAGAGG
>JAUMHM010000031.1:67972883-67988469 GCA_032362435.1 Melikaiella ostensackeni
TTAACAACGCGCTTTGGAGGCAGAGGCGACTCGGCATCCCCAAAAGGTAAGCAATTTTGCCACAAAACTACATCTTCAATATTTTTTTCTTACTAAATTGCAGTTTTAGATTTAAATCAGTACATTATGTTACCAAAAATATCACGGAAATAGGAAACAGGTTCAGAAGAAACCTGTCGCAAATTTTTCAAAAGTTATACCATCAGATAAGGGACATTTTGTTTTATACTTTTACTTTAAAATGTTGAAACATTGAGAGACATAATGAGAAGTAATGAATTTAAGAACCTATCGACAATGAAAA
Source organism: Melikaiella ostensackeni (assembly GCA_032362435.1). NCBI lineage: Eukaryota > Metazoa > Arthropoda > Insecta > Hymenoptera > Cynipidae > Melikaiella > Melikaiella ostensackeni. The sequence continues at coordinate 67,973,188 of JAUMHM010000031.1, forward strand.
AAATGGTTAAATTTACAATAAATGCCAGTGGATCAATTTGATTCCGTAATTGGATCAAAATAATATGCAACGCTTATATACAGATTTTGGGTTTTTTATTTGATCAAGAAATTGTGTATCACAATGATCTGATTCTCAGGATCAATTGCCCGTCATATGAATTTTTATGAGTTTTCGAGTCTCAGTTTCTTAAAGATCGAAAATAAATCTACTTTCTTATGAATCTTTTTTGTGTACTGTATAAGGAACATCCAAAAAGTTCACAATTCAAAATTAAACTTCCAGGCTACCCACTTTTCCGGCTCATTAGAAACACATGTACAATGAATGTACAAAACAAAAAAAAAAGTGGGAGAAAAAGATAGAGTTGACCAAAACCAACCTCACACTCTTTCTTTTTTCTGTCTTTTTCATCCTATTGGGGACAACACGTTTCGAAGCCAATTCAGACTTCCTCATCAGGGGTAATTTGTAGGAAAACTACAGTTATAAATAATGAAACATATACTAATTAAATTTAAATATTATCTGAAAATGAAAATAAAACATTTTTTAATATCAAATATTTTTTGTTCAATCTATCCATTTTCTTAATGAAATAAAAATCTTCAAGATCAATGTGGAAATCACTTTTTTATGAAGATTTTTATTGTTGTAAAATAGAAAACCCTATAAAGTTATGTGTATCTGTGCATGGCAGCCTTTTTAATCAAATTCAAGATAGATTTATTAAATCTATTGGTAGCCGCATGAAAAGTTTCTTTGTTTTCGTTTTTTTTTCGTTATACCATGACCAAGTTTTGATCATCTACATGAACGCTGAAACCTGAGCATTTCAAGAAATTTCCTATATATATTTTTTTTAGCAAAGAATCATTAAGTTTCGATGAATACTTGAACTATGTGAATCTAAAGAAACACTTTTTAAAGGTAAAAACAAGCATTTTCAGAGCCATAGGGATTTCTAGCTCAATATAGGAAAATTGGAATTTTTCTCCCACCCTGAAATTCTAACTCTCCTAAAAGATTCCTTATTGGGTTTCAGAAGTTGTAGATCTTCCACAAGTATAAAAACACTTTTAGAAAGAAAAAAATTGAGTATTCGTTTTGTTTTTTGGTTTAAAGTTAATTTTTTCAACTAAAAATTTAACTATTCCACTTGAAGATTCATCATTTTTGTTTAAAACTCTTTTTTTTCAAGTTTTACTACTTGGTTATCGAAAATTTAACTCGTTTGTTAAAAATTCCACAACTATGTTAGAAAGTCATTCTTTTTTGGTTAAAAATGCATCTCTTTTGTAGAAAATTAACCTTTTTGGCTTGAAAATTCAACAATTCTGGTTCAAATTCTTCGTCTCTCTTGACTGGAAAATATTTCTTAGTTGAAAATTTAACTCTTTTGGTAGAAATTTCATGTTTTGTAGTTGAAAATGCAACTTTTTGATCGAAAATTAATATCTTTTGGTTGAGAATTCAACTATTCTTTTTTAATTTCGTATTTTTCGTTTGAATCCAACTGTTTTTTATTTAAAATTAATTTTTTGTTGCTGAAATATCAACTAATACATGTTTCGCCAAGAATTCATCTTTTCTGATTGAAAATTTAAGTACTTGGTTGAAAGTTGAACTACTTTGTTAATAATTAATTTTTTTAGTTGAAAATTCATCATTTTAGTTAAAAATTCATTCCTTTCGTTGAAAATTTATCATCTTTGATTCAAAATTCATGTATTATGTTGAAAATTTGTCTTTTTCGCGATTTCCCACTTAAATGCAAAATTAATAAACAGAACATAATACATAAGAAAATCCAACTATTTTTTGTTGAAAGTGATTTCTTTAATTATTTTTTGGTTGAGAAGGCTACAATTATATTTTCTGTTAAGAATTGATTTTTTTTGTTTCAAAATTTTATTATTTGGTGGAAAATTTAAATATCTTGCTCAAAAGTCATCCTTTTTGGCTAAAAATCAATCTGTTTAAGTTGAAGATTCAACTATTTTATTGAAAAATTGTTTTTTTTGCGGTTAAACTTGTAATAGTTTGTTGAAAATTCGTTTTTTTTTGGTTGATAATTAATGTCCTTAACTGAAAATTTACATATTCCATTTTTTGTTGAAACTGCAATTACTTGGTTGAAAATTCTTCTTTTTTGGTAAAATAAATTATTCTTCTTGTTAAAAATGCATCATTTTGGATAAAAATATATTCGTTTTGGTTGGGAATTCAACTGTTTTTTTCCTGAAAATTCGTCTTTTTGGTTGAATTCATATGTTTATGATTTAAAATTAAAATATTTTCTGATTGAAATATCAACTATTACATTTTTTACTAGGAATTCATCTTTTTTGGTTGAAAATTTAACAACATGGATGAAAGTTAAACTACTTCGTTCAGAAATAAGTTTTTTGGTTGAAAATTCATTTTTTTAACTGAAAATTTAGCGATTCCATTTTTGTTGAAAATGTATCTTTTTTAGTTGAAAATTCAAATATTTGGTTAAAAATCCATTTATTCTGTTGAAAACTCGGCTTTTTTGTTATAGTAACTCAATCTTCTTAATTGAAAATTCATATTTTTGTTTGAAAATCTAAATGTTTTTGTTGGAAAGTTAATTCTTTTTGGTTGAAAAATCTACTGTTTTGTTGAAAATTCATCTTTTTGTGTTGAAAATTCAACTATTTTGTTGAAAATGAACTTTTTTGTCGAAGATTTATATTTGCAGGTTGAAAAGTCAACTTTTCTGTAGAAAATTCGTTTTTTTTATTCAATAATTTGGTTGCATTTTTGTTGTTGTTTATTGTCTGAAAAATCTTTCTTGGCTGAAAATTCAACTCTTTGTTGAAAACTCGTAGTTTTGGTTTGAAAATTCATCTCTTTGGTAGAATTTTCACCTTTTTAGTTAAGAACGCAACTGTTTGGTTGAAAATTAAGCTATTTTGGTTGAGGATTCAACTATTCTGTTGAAAATTCATCTTTTTTGGTTCAAAATATCAACTCTTTGGTAGAAAGTTGATCTTTTTTAAATGAAAATTCAACTATTTGGTTGAAAATTTATCTAATTTGCTGGTAATTCCTCTTTGTGGTAGAAAATTAATCTTCTTGGTCGAAAATTCATATTTTTGATTGAAAATTTAACTACTTTGTTGAAAGTTGTACTAAATCGTCGGTTATGACTAACCCACGACTTCCAATAAAAAGTATAACAACTGCCACTCGACAGATATGCATGAAGTTGTGTAAAAATTAATTTTGGATCCACAAAAGTGGATCATTTTGCTCTGGTAAAAACCAAAAAATCCTTTCTATCCCATATAAATCCTTCATGTTTATTATTCTAAATTTAAAATTTCAATTTCTAGAATTCGCGTTAACGGATTTTTGTGTAATTGTATTCCAAATCATTCTTTCCAGATAAAAAAATTGGAAACTCTTCAATAATTAATCAATTCTTAAACTATCCTTTAATTCACTTTGGTCGCAGGGAATAAATTTAAACAAATGGTAATCCATTAAGTACTAAAACCCATAATTTGACTACAAAAATAGTTGATGATAATCGCTTGGGACCTTAAATAAAAGAAGTTTTAATACTTCAAATAATTGCCCTTTATAAAGATGAAAATTTTCCTTAATGAATTTCATGCAGATTCCATAAAAATGTCTTAAAATATACCACTCCGTCCGGATTTTAAATAATTTTCATGAATAGTTTTACACATTTGTATTTTGATGACTTTTTATTCACAAATTCCATCTCACCATGAAATCACCCAGCTTCGGACACTGACCCAAACTTCGGACATCCATTTTTCTTGCGGATTTATACTTATTTTTGGAAAACAAAATTGGCTTCTTATGTCATTTCTGAAATGTCTGAAGTTGGGTGATTTCGTGGTACTTAAAACTAATGGAAAAATTTGATCAATAGATTCGCAAAATTTCATGAAAATGATTGATTGATTGGATTGACATGAAATTGATTGATTTTGCAAAAGAATCCGAAAAATTTTAATTAATTGTATTTCAAAAGATTATGATGAATAATTGATACAAATAGTCAATTGTGTATTAAAAAAAAATGTTGGCTATTAAAAAATTTATTTTTTAAAAAGGGATACGGTGAACTCATAGAGAATATTTTTACTTACAGCATGAGCCATGATTTAATAAAATCACAGGATTAAAAAAAAATTAAGCAATATGAAAAAAGTTCGGCAAAAAATAAAATTTGTTAAAAAAAACATTTTTACATGCTTTAATAGGGCGTATCGAAAAATAGTTCTACATTCGTAGTTCTAAAAGGTATGAAAATTTTCTTTTGGGAGTTAAAAATAATCTCCTAAAGTTTCATTTTTCAAAAAAAGTTCTTCTGTCCTCGCATCTTAGATATAGTCAAATAACATTAAAGGCAACACACTTTTCATTTGAAGACCAAAAATTTTTTTTGCGAGATCTGAGTTAGCAGACAAAATAGTTCGGCGCAAATGAATTTATACCTTCACAGCTATTTTTGAAATGAATTTCTCATTAAATTTCAAGGACGGTTATAGGCAAAATGGCAATATGCCATTTTTAGATATTTTATTGTGATTCAAGGTCAATAAAATTTATTTTAATATTAACCTTCTTCATATCTTATTGTTGCGATATATTGAAAATACATTCCCGATAACATGTACCACACATTGCATGGTCAAACAGGCGAGAAAACTGATGTAACTTAAGAGAATAATGAAAAAGTCGATTTTTTACGATTTTTTTAAATTTTCAGACTGTTTAGGCAGGGCAAAAATATTTGAGTGACATTATCACGCTATATAGGTATAAATTCACTTGCTACAAACTTTATTTTTTGATAACTTAGATCTCACAAAAAATGTGTTGGTCTTCAAATAAGAAGTGTGTTGCTATTAGTGCTTTTTGACTATATCTAGAATGCGGAGACATAAGAAATTTTATATTTTTAATAAAACCTTAGGGGAGTTTTTTAGACTCCCAAAAGAAAGTTGTTATCCCTATTAGAAATACGAATAAGGAAATATTTTTTTTCGATACGCCCCAATGCACAAGAAGGGAGAGAAAAATTGAAACCCTTCTCACAGCCTTTTTAATTTAAAGTGAGTCTAACAAAATTTATCAATCTTTCTTAAATTGAAATCGCATCTTTCTCGAGGACATAGTAATTTAACAGAATCGCAATCTCACTTTTCCTTTCGACGATACAATTATGATAAGGAATTAAATATATCTAATACATTTAGCCACCACAATCTTGAATCATATCTATACTTTATCCATAATAAATTAGCCTCCTGCTTTTATGGATATGTATCAATCACTATGGATAAAGAAATAAAAGTGAAAAATGCTTATACATTGTGAATGAAAGATGGTGTTAGGATGATACAGTGCTCTGAAACGAAGTGTACATACTTGATTACAATTCAAGATTTACGATTGCGATGCTCGTTAATTCGTGCATCAGTTATGCGATAGAATAGAGGATAGGGTTGGAAGAAAGTGGTGGGAAATGTTGTGGCGCTTCTATAAGACCACAAGATAGGTTTCTGAATTTACAAGAAGCAACTAAGTGCGGTGGCTAGAAGATATTACGCCTACAAGCAGAGAAGTGCAGTACATAGCTATGGAGTTTCTCTATGTCTAGTGGATGCTAAAGGATACACAACCCTCTCATGCACCACGTAAGTACGTTTTATCCCTCGGCTTGTATCACTCAAAGCAATAATCAGCCTGCGAAGGTAGTTTGACTTCCATTACTTGAATCACCACATGTCGTAAACACTTCAACGAGCTTCCACCGCCGCATGGTACTTCTTCCTGTATCCCATATAAGTACCCAAGAACGTCCTTCCTACATCTTTCAGATGCCGCGGATCCATCCGTTTTTGCTTGTTCCTAGCTGCGGTTCTCTTATTATGTATGGCCTTTTTTCTGACCAAGGAAAAACGTACACTGGCATTCAATATACATTGTTTCCTGCTGATTGTATCTCCTCGTTAGGAAACAATGAAAATCTTCTCAAACTGTCGCGGCCTTTCCTGCTCGAAAGTACCGAATTTCTCTTTAGAACGATTCATTAAAAGTGCTCTAGTTGCAGGCCTTGCACTACCCTACTATTTGCTACTTTTTTCGCGCGAGGTTACTATTTGACTACTTTTTTCGGGGTGGTACTACTACAAGGGTGGTTTGAAAAGTCCGTGAAACAATGAAAACTTCTCAATTTTCCGGAATAAACCTTTTATATTTTTCAACGTAGTCTCTTTTTAGGATTATACACTTCGTCCAACGCTGCTCAGGTTTGTTATTCCCTTCCAAATAATACGATTTGTCCAACTCTGCAAAATAGGCACTTGTTTCCACAAACACCTCCTCGTTTGAATAAAATTTCCTTCCCGCCTGCCATTTCTTCAGATTGGGGAACAGGTAGTAGTACAAGGGAGCTAAATCTGGAGAATAGGGAGGATGCGGAACGAGTTGGAACCTTAATTCCATCAATTTTGCGGCCACAACTGCAGAGGAGTGAGCTGTTGCGTTGTCATGATGGAAAAGGACTCTTTTGTGGGCCAATCGTGGACGTTTTTCTTGCAGTTCGGTTTTCAGACGATCCAATAACGATGCATGGTATACATCTGTGATAGTTTTGCCCTTTTCCAAATAGTCGATGAAGATTATTTCGTGCAAATCTCAAAAGACAGTCGCCATGACCTTCCCAGCTGAAGGAACAGTCTTCGTCTTCTTTGGTACAGATTCCCCATTGGAAATCCATTGTTTAGACTGTTCCTTGGTCTCAGACGTGTAGTGGTTTCGTGTGGTGGTAGTGGTGGTAGTGGTTCGTCCACAGTGACGAAACGATGCCTAAATTCCTGTGGATTCCACTGTAATAGCTTCAAACCGTCCTTGAAACACATCACACGATTTCGTTTTTAGTCAACTGTGAGCGATCGCGGCACCCAGTTTGCGGATAGCTTTCTCATGTTCAAATTTTGATGCAAAAAAATATTATGCATCCGTTCAATCTAGATGCCCAAAGCAATAGCAATCTCACGCACCTTTACTCTTCTATCATCTATCATCCATCACCATACCATGGAGTTTATTAATGATTTCTGGAGTAGTGGCCTCAGCAGGGCGTCCAGAACGTTCAGCGTCACTTGTGCTCATATAACCACTCCGAAAATTTTAAACCCACTTATAAACTATTCTAATCGAAGGTGGAGATTCACCGCAATGTTTATCAAGCTTCGCTTTATTCTTCTGAGGTGATTTGCCTTTCATAAAGTAATGTTTGATCAACACACAAAATTCTCTTTTATCCATTTTTTGGAAATCACTTGACTTTCTTGATTCCGACGAAAGCCAAACACAAAGCAATAGACCGATCTGGCTCTAACTTGGTGTGTGTTTCTCCAAGAGATGCCGCTAATTGAAAATAACCTCGATACAAAACAGTGGTGCCATCTCTCCGATTTTGCATGGACTTTTTAAACCACCCTCGCGAAAGTTTCTTTTTTCGGCCTAGCACACAGAGAAAAATACGATTAGAAATCTCGGTCTTCAGTGCCTGGAATTCAGATCTCATTCCAAAACTGGTCTACTTTTCCAGATCCAGAATGCGATTACAATAAATTATTAATGCACGAATATTTAAATCGGTAGTCCAACAGCAAGAATAAGTTGGTACGCGATTTAGATACGAAAGAGTGCACTCGCTGAGGTTCGAACCCTACCTAACCTAAAACTACCTAAACTTAATACCGCACGCACTAACCAACTGAGCTATCTAACCGCTTGGACCTTCTTGACAAAATATCGGCCAAGTATTTCAAGGCAGCATCGCACAGTGAGACAAAAAGCACTTTTTTTGGTCAGAAAGCGCTCGACAGTTCAATTTTCAACAGATTTGGATTATTTTTTTTTTAAATAGCCGTAAGGCTTGTTGTTGAAATTCATAGTTTTTTGCATAAAATATGAGAGATATTAATGTACAATTACGATTAGTCAAAAAAGTTGCTCTTTTGTTATTCTTTCAACAATTTTTGTAAAGAAATCCACAGTTTGACAATGTCTGAATGAGTAGGCTCAATTTTTTTTGCGGAATAAACTGAAAATGTCTTTAATGCCTATTTGTTGTCATATTCTGTAATTTGTCAAAAAATTTTATTTACTTAAACAATTCTTATAAACAAATGCCTGTATTTAACATTCTTCTATGAATAGACTCATTTTTTTACAGAATCTACTAAAGATGTCTTAGAAATTACTTCTTTTTGTCATATTTTCCCAACTGAACTAAAAATGTCATTAATTTTAGGAGAAATGTTTAGTTCATAGCTCATATTGCTAAATTATTTGTAAATAATGTAATTACTGGAAGTACTTGGAATAAGTTCGAAATTGGAATTGATTGGAATTAGTGGAATGAATTCCGCAATTGGAATTGGTTGTACACACAAATTTTAAGTTGTTAGCTCCTCGAAATGTACTGATATTTTAAACATTTCTTTGTCTTTTTCTAATGTAATAATGAATAATGGATAATTATCATACATTCATAAAAAAGAGCTCTGGCAAAAATGTGTTTAAGCCCGAAATTCTGATTGTTTCAACTAGAATTCCGATAAAAACAACCGGAATTTCCGCTTAAAACACATTTTTACCAAAAAATTATAGTTGAAGTAAGCAGACTTCTGGTTAAAACAACCGGAATCTCTTTTGATCATCTTTGAATGAATTAATTTAATGAATTAATTAATTAATTTTAATGAATTTACAATTTGGAAAGGGTAATTTCTAAAACTTCACTGGAATTTCCTTATCAGACTCAAATTTAAAATTGAAGAAAAACAACAAAAATTGGGGATTAATTATTTTGTTAAAATATATAAATTTAGGTGGTAAGACTTTTAGAAAAAGAATATTTATTTTTTGAATAGGCACCCTAGCATTCCTATCTGAGTTTGAAATAAAAACTTAGGATTTTTAACTGAAAATTTTTTTTTTACCGTAATTATCCGAATAAAAAATTTTAAAAACACTTTCCTTTTTTCACCTAAGACCCGGCCTCATTTTGTATGTAAAAAAAGAATTAAATAATATTCCACTGTTTACTACTTATTTAAAAGTCCGGGATACTTTTTGCTACTTTTTCAAGAAACTGAGGCTACTCTTACTACTTTTTTGAAAGCCATAAAGTATTGCAAGGCCTGTAGTTGCCACCAAGATTGCATTATGCAATAGTTAGAAAATAAAGTTAAAAATACTATTTATAAAATAGTTCCATTCTCCAGAATTGAACAAAGGAGCATGTATCTTCAATTTACTGATATAATCCACGTAACTGCAAGAACAATTAAATTTTCACTTAATACTAGACTAAAGTCGGCAACACAATTTTATTGCTCCATCTGTTGTTCATACAGCCATATTTCATCTCGTTTTGAGTGAAAGAGGTATTCTGCAAAATAACATTAAAATAATTATACTAAATCAATTATCCTCCGATAAAATAATTATAATCTCTAATTTTCTAATTTTCAGTGCCAGAACTGAATGGTTACTTTAATTCGCCTATTAGAAAGTATCTTTTCAAAAATTTCTAAACTAATCTTGTGAAAAATTAAATATTTATACAGCAATATTTATGGATTAAAGTCAGAGAAGCGAAGATGGGGATCAACACCTGTTTCGTTTTTTGAAGTGAATAATTGACTCCTTGCGATTCTTGAATTAAAATATTCCCTCTCTTTCTTTTTCTGCACAGAAAAAAAATTTGAATTAAGAAACTCGGTCTTATTTTCAGACCGAGAGGTCTTGTTTTGATCCGAAAAATAGGCTCACGGTTTTCCTTTATTATTATTATTATTATCAACCTTTATTTTTTTTTAAATTATATCTCAGACTTAAGATGGTTATAGCCCAATATGTCGAAAGCACTTTTTGAGTTGGATATTTGTACCAAACTAAATATATTGCACGGGGCTATCCCGGTTTATATCATCAGTCACGGACACATTTTATGTATTATTATTATTATTATTATTTTATGTATTATTATTATTATTATTAGTAGAGTATTATCTTATGCTCCAAAAATTAATGAATTTCAAGATTGATATTTTCAATCAAATTCGATTCTTGAAAATGTTACGTTACAATTTCAAAAATCCCCCTTTTCCCCCGTCCACTCTTCTTCCTGTAGAAGATGATAACTGCCTTGGAGAAAGTTTAGGATAGGAATTCATTCTGAATCATTCCGAACCAATCCGAATTATTCCAGAATCTGTATCGGAATCAATCCGAAAAAATTCTAAATTTCGTTCGATCCAATTCGGTTAAAACTTAATCCGACTTAATCCGAACCAAATTTTCAATCCGAATGAATGCGAACTCGGATTGATCTAACCAGATTTTAAATCTGAATGAATCCGATTCAATCCGAACTCGGATTCATTCGGAATGAATTTCTTTCCGAAACTTTCGCAAGGGATGCCTTTCGAATCTTTTTCCCCTTCTTTTTAATGTTATGAACTATTATGTGGAGTATTTTTGTGGAGGGGATAGTCGGATATGAGCTCCTGTTTCTGCAATATTCTCCTTTATTATTGAAATTTGATTTGATCATTAATAAACTGATTTAGTTGTTCACATAGTGAGAATAATATTATAAAAATTATATTATTTAAAAGTAATATTGTTGTTTGAAAATTGCGATTTTATTTATTGTTTGTGAACTTTTTAGCAAATTGTTTCCATGTTATATAAACATTCCGTAAATGTTTCCGCAGTACTTTTTGAACTGTGAACTTTGAGGATCGGATGAGAGTGAAAGTCGTTCTGAATTAAAAACGATATCGATATCTTACTTCAGGTGCGCAGCGAAATACAATGCGAATTGAGTTTCGATTTTAAACTATAATAAAATTATAGTGAGATGGAAAATAATAATATATTTGAAACAATATTATCTTTGAAATTTGAATTTTGTATTTTCGATAATTTCGGACAGAAATCCGTTATCAGCAGTGGCGTAACTAGAAACGTGGACGCTTCCCTGTAATTTTTTTAGGAGGCCCCTTTGAAACAAAAGAGCAGTTCATGTGATATACAAAGTATTGTCCTATTTTAAGAAAAAGGACGATTTTAAATTGCTTAGTATGGAAGAAAATTTTCCAATAAATTTAAAAATAAAAGCTTAGGGGTCATCTACAAATTACGTAAGGTTTTTTTCAGAAATTTTATCCCCCCCCCCTCCCCATGTAAGATACCATAAGATTTGCTTCGACCCCCTCCCTCCAAAATCGTACTAAAATTTTATAAATTTAGGAAACGAACATACACATGCATTCTGTTAATTAATAAACGTACAATCTTAATGAAATTAGTTTTAGAAGAGAAAATTTCCAGTTTTATGAAATAATATTTCTAATGTATTAAAAATTCCTATTTACTTATTGCAAACTTCACAGTCTTTCCCCATTCGCCTCTTTTGCTCTTTTTTTCGTTTTCAACTTAAATGCGAACTGAATTAATAGAATAAGAAAATCCAACTATTTTTGGTTAAAAGTTTATTCTGTTTGGTTTAAAGTCTGCTCTTATATTTTTAGTTATTACAATATAATAATATATAATTATATACTCTAGTTAGGAAATTCATCTCTTTTGGTAGAGATTACGTCCTTTTTGGATAAAAATGAAAATTTGTGGTAGAAAATTAATCTGTTTTTGTTAAAGATTCAACTTTTTTTTTAAATTCGTTTTTTTTTTTGCTAAATTCAACTTTTTAAAAATGTAAATTTGAAATATTTTTAAGTTGAAATATCAGCTGTTACAATTTTTCATTGTAAATTCATTTCTTTCAGTTGAAAATTCAAATACTTGGTTAAAAGTTGAACTACTGGGCTAAAAATTTATTTCTTTTTGGTCGAAGACTCATCATTTTAGTGGACACTTCATTTCTTTAGTAGAAAATTTAGGTATTTTGTTGAAATTTTGTCTTTTTTGGTAGAAGATTCATAATTTCACTTGAAAGTTCATTTCTTTGGTTGAAAATTTAACTACTTTGTTGAAAATTCGTTTTTTATTGAAAATGTATCTTTTTTTTTAAATTGAAAATTCAACTATTCAGTTTTGAATTCATGTGTTTTGTTGAAAATTCGTCTTTTTGGTAGAAATATAATCTTCTTGGTTGAAAATTCAACTACCTGGTGGAAAATTGATGTATTTAGTTGAAAATACGTTTTTTTGTTGTTGAAAATGTATATTTTTTTACTTTGAAATTCAACTATTCAGTTTTAAATTCATTTATTTTGTTGAAAACTCCTAATTCTTGGTTAAATTAAATTATTTTAGATTTAAAATAAAAATATTTTCTGATTAGAATATCAACTATTTCATTTTCGTCGGGATTCATCTTTTTTGGTTGAAAATTCGACTATTTTGGAGAAACTTAGCTTTTTGTGGTTGAGAATTAATTTTTCAATTAAAAGTTTAACTATTTCATTTTTGGTTGATTTTTTTGTAGTTGAAAATTTATGTATTTTGCTGAAAATTCATCTCTTTTGGTTGAAAGTGGATTTATTTTGTTAAAAATTCATGTTTTGTTTGATTCATCATTTATTTTGAAAATTCTTCTTTATGGTTAAAAATTTAACTATTTGATAAAAAATTTGTTTTTTTTTGTTGTTGTTGAAAATACATTCTTCTCAACTGAAAATTTAACTGTTCGATTTTTGGTTCGAAATTAATATTTTTTTAATTCAAAATCCAAATATTTAGTTGAAAATTCAATTATTTTGTTGAAGCTTTAACAATCATGTTCGAAAGTCACTCTTTTTTGGTAAGAAATTCAACTGTTTTGTAGAAAATTCGTTTTTTCGGCCAGAAAATTCAACATTTTTCATAAAATTTTTTTTCTTTATTGACTGAAAAAACTGTTGATTTTTTTTAGTTGAAAATTAATGTATTTTCTCGAAAATTCATCTTCTTTGGTTAAAGGTGGAACTATTTTGTTAAAAATTAATTTTTTTGGTTGATTCATCATTTAATTTGAAAATTCATCTTTTTGGTTGAAAATTTAACTATTCAATGGAAAATTTGTTTTTTTTTTGATCGAAAATATATTTTTCTCAACTGAAAATCCAACTGTTCCTTTTTTGGTTGGAAATTAATTTTTTTTAAATTTAAAATCCAAATATTTAGTTGAAAATTCAATTATCTTGTTGAAGCTTTAACAATCATGTTAGAAAGTCACTCTTTTTTGATAAGAAATTCAATTGTTTTGAAGAAAATTCGATTTTTCGGCCAGAAAATTCATCATTTTTCATGAAATTTTTTTTCTTCATTGAGTGAAAAAACTCTCTTGGTTGAAAATTCTACTATTTTGTTTAAAATTCGTCTTATAGGTTTGAAAATTCATGTTTTACGTTAAAAATTTAACTATTTTATAAAAAACTCCTTTTCTGGTTGAAAATTAATTTTTCTAAATGAAAATTCAACTATTCCATTTTTGGGTCGAAAATTAATCTTCTTGATTGAAAAGTTATGTATTTTGTTGAAAATTGATCTTTTTGGTAGAAAATTAATCTTCTTGGTTGAACATTCATATTTTCGGCTTGGAAATGCAACTGTTCTGTAAAAAATTCGTATTTTTTGCTTGAAAATTGAACATTTTGTATAAAATGTTTTTTCTTTATAGAATGAAAGATCTTTGGATTTACATATTTTTTCAGTAAAATTTTTTTTTATATAGAATACAGGAAGGTTTTACCAAACCGTCTCCATCACCCCAAATCGTCTTGCGTAATTTGTGGATGACTCCTTAAATATATTTTTGGTGCTCAGCCTAAGAGGCCCCTCGTTCTTTGTACCACTTTTATTTTAATTTCTTTTTCAGTTAAACCTAATAAAATGTTGCATATATCTGTCGAGACCGATTATTGACAATTTCTTTGAGCATTTTTTTATTCAATTAACAAAATTTTTTTCAAATCTGATTTTTAAACAGTACCTTATTTTATAATATTATCGAATTTATACCAAAATCCCTACAATCAGTGAAAAATGTACAGAAATGTTTTCCAATAGGACAGTAGTAGTTTAAAAATTCATTTAATTTTTCAGAAACAAACAAGTGGATCAACAATTTTTCGTGGATGTTAGCAATGTTAGATCACGTATTCGATAATCCCACTAAATCTCAAAAATGTATAGAGAAAAAGAGTTTTGACGCTGAATTAATGAAAATTAACAAATAATTTCTTATGTTATATTTATAAACAATTATTTGCTTCAGCTATTTGTAAAGGAATAAATACTGTTTTTTTTCGGAATCCACCAAAAATCATTCTTGTGCTGTGGATAACAATTGGGCAACAATTGATAATTGTTTAAATAAAATGAATCAACAAATTCAATATTTAACTACTTTTTGACACAATCTTTGTTTTCTAAACATCAATTGAAAATAACTTATTACTCACACTTTGTTAGGAACTTGACAAATATTAACAATGATTATTGTTATAAAAATTTTATAAACAAAATCCCGTCTTATGTTTTAGTGCCTAAAAATTTCGTTTTTTCTTAGAATCAGCTGTCAATAGTTAGCAATGATTCCTTGCTATCATAATAATTTTGTAATTCGTCAAACAATTTTAACTGTTTATACAAATTTAATTAACAAATATACTATTGGTTTTTTTTTTGCCTATGAATTTTTTTTCAAAATAATTGAGATATTTAACATTTTTAAAGAAAACTTTAAATTATTTTATACATTTCGAGAAAATTCCAGAATTTCTTCCACAAATGTTTCTGATTTTCCATGACTATAAATCTACCTTGAATATTAAATTTATTAATTTTAATGAATCATATTATTCACAAAAATTTACTTTGAACTTGAATTATATGATTCATAAAGAATAGGATTTTTAAAAATTTGGATAATTATTTATTTTATTGTAAGTGTTGAAAAATATATATATGTAGTTTATAGTGAATGGGTCTTCAATTAAAGAGACTTTTATAGCGTGCCAGTTTATAAGAAGAAACTACACGCACATTCACACAATCAGCAAGGTTGATGACCCTCCTTCGGGATTGCACATAGCTATACTCTACAGGTGTCTATTATTATTGTAATCATATTGATACAATACACTGCAACGCCAAGTTTTTTATCCAAACAAAAATCTTCAAACATTTTTTAGGGACCGTCCATAAACTACGTTACCAATTTTGAGTTTTTCTGCCCCCCCC
>JAUMHM010000031.1:67990171-68020864 GCA_032362435.1 Melikaiella ostensackeni
TTGTTTTGGTGTCCGTCCGTCGTATAAAAAAGAGGAAGCGAGGGGAAGTAAGGGGCGGGAGTGAGGGGCGGGAGTGAGGGGCGGGAGTGAGGGGGAATCAGAAAAAGTAAGGGGGAATGAGGGTAAGTGAGAGGAAATGAGGGGAACTGAGAATAAGGAATGGAAAGGAAAGTAAGAGGAAATGAGGGAAAATGAGGAGAGGGGGAGGAGAGTAAGGGGAAATTAGGGAAATAGAGGGTACGGGATATCAGGTAAAGTGAGGGGAAGTGTGGGGATATGAGGAGAAGGAATGGGGGAGGGGTTATGAGGAGTTGGTAGGGGAAGTGTGGGAAAGTGCGGAGAGGTAAGGGGAGAGGAGGGGGTTAAACGATTTCAATAATGGCTTTGATTTTAAAAGTTTTAATAGATTTCAAGGATTTAAAAGGATTTCGTGAGATCTCAGAGAATTTTAGGAGTCTCTGGAGAACTTCAAAGGATTTCCAGGGAGCCTAACAGTTTTGAAGGGATTTCAAGAGATTATGTACGACATACATGGAATTCAAAGGATCTCAAGGAATTTTCACATGACTTAAGAATTTTTCAAAACAATTCAAGAGATTTAAAGGGATTGTAAAGATTTTCAGGGATTCCATAAAATTTCAAGGTTCGTTAATTCCTCGACTCTATATTTATTGGATGTGAAATATCACTCAATAAAAAAGAAATGAAAGAAATAATGACATAATTTGTATGATAGCGTAAAAAGTAATTTTAACACCCAAAACTGGTTTCAGTCAGCATATTTTGAAAAAATAATCAGAAAGAGTAAACTTACGTAAAAAATGCTTCACACTCCCCCCCCCCCCCCCACCACCATAAAAAAAGCCTCACGTAATTAATACGAGTAGATACTTCCTTAAGAAGGCGCTTTTCTCAAAAAAAGGAAAAATATAGATGGAAATCTCATTCAATTCAAGGAGATACATCTTGGTACTTTTTTGATCGTCTGGAAGGAACAGGGGTTTTCTCTTTTTGCAGGAATCCCATACTCTTTAAGTTTTTATGAGATTCGGGGAGACGTGCATTTGTCTGTGTTTTTGTCTCGCCTGCCTGAATCCTTGAGTTACTCAGAAGAAAAAGTGTGAGGTCGATTTTTTCATAAATTGATCTGATTAAACATTAAGGGTTTTTAGGTTAAGGTAACGCTATTCTAAAGAGCGTTTCATTGCCAAGCTGAATATCAAATGGAATTGAATGTCTCGGAGAGCCTTTCCATTTGATCGCCAATTGATTGGAACAATTTTGCGTTTGAGGAATAGGACTAAAGCGAAAAGGACTTGTCGATAGGCCAACACCTATATTTCCTTTTTTCTTTTTCAAGAGAATAGAAATTCGTGAATAAAAATCTGGATGTAGGGCACGTTTTAAGAATTGATGAATGGAAGAAATCGATCATTTTTTAAAGGCTTTTCTGATTGTAAAACTACAATTGAAATTTTGTTATAATTATTCTGATAGATTTTTTTCGAAGGATATAAACTGCGAATGATTGAAGTGGACACGAAAAGCGAATGGAATGGCAGAAAATTATTGAAGATATTGAGAATAAATAAGTATTTCATGAGGGCGCGTCCATTAATTACGTAAGCATGATTTTTTAATTTTAGAACCTCTCCATCCCTATTCAAACAGATTTCAAGAATTTAAAGAAATTACTTAGTACAATTTCCGAGAGAATCTTGCCTTTCTAAAAGGATTTTACGAGATTTTGAGGGACTTCAATATTTTTAATCAGAATTCAACAGATTTCAAGGGATTTCAAAAGATACTGAAGGATTTCGACGGATTTTTAGGGAATTTCAGGGATTTAAGGGAATTATGAACAATTTTCTCGGATTATAAAGTATTGTAAGGGATTTCAAGGTATTTTCATAGACTTTGAAATATTTCGAAAGATGTCACGGGATTTCAATTTTTGAATTATATCCACGGATTTTAGAAGATTTCGTAACATTTTGAGAGGTTTAACGAAGTTTCAAAGGATTTCCGATTATTGTGAATTCTTTTTTGAAACACATACAATACATACAATTTTGAAATACAAATTTTTATGGATATTAAGCAACTAAGAGCGATTTTCGCGGATTACAAACGGTTTTGAAGGATGTCAGGGAATTTTAGTTGGATTCCAAAGATTTGAAGGGATTTGATGAAATTTCATAATATTTCAAAAGATTTCACGCGAATTCAAAAATTTGGTAAAGATTTCACAGGATTGTAAAGGATTTTAATGGATTCAAAAAAACTTTAACCAGTTTGGCTGAAATCATGGAGTTCCAAATGATTCGGACAGATTTTAAAATATCCCATTTTAAAATATTTTTGTGGGTTTTGAGCAACTAAGAACGATTTTCGCGGATTATGAACGATTTTGAAGGATGTCAGGGGATTTTAATTGGATTTCAAAAATTTGAACGGATTTGATAAAATTTCATAAGATTTCAAAAGATTTCACGCGAATTAAAAAATTTGGTAAAGATCTCACAGTATTTTGAAGAATTTTAAGGAATTACAGTAGAGTTAAAGCGGTTTCGCCGATTTCACGGAATTTCAAAGGATTTTAAACGATGTCAAAAGATTCCAAAGTATATTCACGGATTTTAGAAGACTTTGAAAGATTTAACGAAATTTCAAAGGATTTCCGAATATTTCATAGGATTTTGAGGGATTTTGAGGAATTTCAATGGCTTTTAAGAGATCCTAATGAATTTAAAATATTCTTGAGGATTTGAAGGAATTAAGAACGATTTTCACGTATTACGAAGTATTTTGGGAGATGTCAGGGGTTTTTAAATGGGTTTCAGAAATTTGAAGGGATTTGAAGAAATTTCATAAGATTTCAAAAGTTTTCACGGAAATTAAGAAGATTTGCAAAGATTTCAAAGGATTTTGAGGTATTTTGAGGGATTTACGGAGATTCAAAGTGGTGTCGATGGTTTTACGGGATTAGAAAGTATCATAAGAGATTTGAAAGGATTCCAAAGTATGGTATATCCACGTATTTCAGTGGATTTTGTAAGATTTTGAAAGATTTAACGGAATTTCAAAAGATTTCGAATATTATTAAGGATTTTGAGAATTTTCGAGTAAGTTTGTTGGCTTTCAGAAGATTTAAAAATATTTTCAGGGATTTCAGGACATTCGGCAAGATTCCAAAGGGTTTTAAGGATTTCAATGAAATTTAAAGGGATTCCAAGGGATCTCTTAATATTTCAAAATTTTCACTGGAAGTCAAGGATCAAAACCGATTTCTAGAGATTTGAGGTATTTTCACAGATTTTAAAGGACTATGGGATGTTGAAGGTTTCAAACGATTTCACCGAATCTGAAAGGGATTCTCACAGTCTTTGAAGGATTTCAGGAAATTTCCAGAGATCTCTGTCGTTTTAAAGGGATTTCGAGAAATTATGTACGATACCCGTGGAATTCAAGGGGTTTCAAGGTTTTTTCACATGATTTGGAAAATTTCAAGGTATTTACAAAATTTTCAAAAGAATTCGTGGGATTCCAAATGATTACAAAGATTCTCAGGTGTTCCATGAGATTTCATGAAAGGCGTGCACCAGATTTCCAGAATGGTTACCTTCAACATAAGCCAATAAAATATCAATAGTCATGTACTTAGCGGAATTTTTTCACACGAACTGTTTTTGGTGGGATTACATAATAAAAAAAGAAATAATGATATCATGTGTATAATGGTGTAAAAAGTAATATTAATAGTCAAAACTGGTTTGGATTAGCATATTTTAAAAAATAGAGAGAGGGAACTTACGTAAGAAATTCTTGGAAGCCCCCCCCCCCTCCCGAAAAAAGCCTTACGTAATTGATGGACGCTCCCTTACCTAAAAGCTGAAAGGTAAACTAAAGGAAGAAATATAATTATTTCAGACATACAATGAATTTCCTTGACAATATACTGCGAGTTGAAAATTCTGCATCTCGATACATTTTGCTAATAATTAAACTGCATTATTTTTAATTCAAAACATCCGAAGTGAAGGGGAAAGGCGCAGGGAATAACAGTTTTCAAGGCATTGAATTTGCTTGATTGTACTTTTGACTATTTGAAACAAGATTATACAATTTTCCAATATGAACATTCGCACACCTATGAAATTATGGAATTATAATAAAATAATATGAAAAGTTTGGGAAATAAACCAGAATCTAGATTTCTGTGAGAGGAGAATGAAATACGTGTTTTGAAATATTCGAAAGCGAGGAAGTAATTAGAAAGCAATGAATTTTAAGTCGACTTAGGAATTCAAATGAACATTTATAAATGCGCATTTTAAGTGGAAGACGCTACATTCAAGGTTTGAGATTGTAAGTGATCAAATTCTCAATAGATATTTCGCATTTCTTAATGCAATTATTTGTCAGTTCAACAAGTGTTAAAGCAAGTTGCAAAAAATGCAACAAAAAAAATTCATGATTTTCCAACTTATCGTGTGGAAAAAGCCCCGTTTAGCCATCTTTGGAATGATGGCCCCCATCAGGGGCCCATGTGGATAATTAATAGGAAAAAATCCATGAGGGCCCTCGCAGGAGGCCCTGCTTCGCTTTCCCTCATGGTCGATCGGTTAAAATTTCTAAGTCCAAAGAGTTAATATGCCCTAATGACTCAGTTTACAAAAATCAAGCGATTTTTTGTGTAATAAATTGTCTTTTGTGTGAAATAATAACAATGTCTCATGCAAATATGCAATTATTTGAAAATGAAGATAATAACAAAAAATTTTGATGCGCGTTCGAAGTGTCTGCCGAAAAAGAAGTTATAAACATTTTGGTCACTTGGTTAAAAAAAAAACGGAAGTCTGATAAGAAGCTGGTCCTGAGTTCAATTTCCGGTCGAGGCACAGTACACATATAACAATACATATATATTTATTGAAATCTCCTTAAAAATAATGAGGAGATAATTATTAAAGGTATTTTTGAAAATTAAAGATTTACCGTCAAGGGAACTGCGAGGGGCTCATGGGGGCTTCTCAAGGGCAACCATGAGGACAACCAAGAGGGAAGCCAATGTTGGATCCTTATGGATCAGCATGTCGTTTCCATAAGGGGCCACGCCTCGATTGCCCTCATAGGCCCCTCATGGCCTGAGGGCAATCCATGAGGGCACCCCACGGGGGCTCACTCCATTTCCCCACACGGGTTATAAAATCTTATTTATTCCTACACAATAAATAAAGATTTTCTATAATAGTAAGCAGATAAAGCTATCAGTTCTTTAGTAGTTTATAAACTTTTAAGCTGAAATTATTTCTTTTTCCTCGCAAAGAAATAAATGAGTAATTAACACTGCATTTTTAGTGAAGGAGTAAATTATGAAACTGTTTTTAAATCAATTAAAAAGTCATCAAATAGATAAGTTATTTATGAAAATTATGTCAAATAATAAAGAATTCTCCAGATGTGGAATGACATCCTTCTGACCAAAATGACCTTAATGATGTTAATAAGATCACCTATTAGATGAATTTCTAAATAGATGTCTCAGATGCACAACCTCAATTTTTTCGATGGCAATAGAATTGTTGATGGAGAAGTTTATTTTAATTGAAGTTTTTCAGATTGTTTCATTGATAATTGCAGATACTCTGTGAATTTTTACAATCATGACTGAAGTCGATAAAGTTTTTTTTCAATAATCATAACAAACATCATTTTAATTTTCTTTACAACATTTTTTGTAATCTGTAAACATATCACAGGCTTTTATTATCTTTACAACTTGAATTAGTTTCGATCCAAAAGGACTAATTTTCTACGAAAAAATTGAGCATTCAACCAAAAAAAAAAAAAAAAACAAATTTTCAACAAATCAGTTGAACTTTCTACCAAAAAGAAGATTTTCCAAACAAAAAAAAGACCTCTTTCACAAAGTTGTTTGAATTTCAATAAAGTAATTAAATTCTCAATCAAATAATAATAGTTTCAAATTTTAACCAAAACGCATGAATTTTAAAACAAAAAAGACGAAATTGAACTAAAGCGTTGAATCTTTAACCAAAAAAATTAATTTTTAACTGTTGATCTAAACATTTTTGAAAAGTAAGCCTAAGCTGCGGGGAAAAGGAGCAAATAAATTAATATAGTATTTATACGCTAAAAATTGATTTGAAAAATTTATCATATTATATGACAAGTAATTTCAAACAAAATATTCATAATAAAATGCATAAGCAAAATTCTTTCATAAAGTACTCTATAGACATTTTCTGAATATGTTTTAATTAGCCCTTTGGGAATTAATAAAACTTGGCGGAATTAGATGGATAAGCACATTTTTTTCTGAATTGTTGGATATGAGAGATTGATGGTATAAAACAATCCCGGCAAGTATTATAATGACTCAAATAGCTTTTTGTAATTCATTTTAGAAATTTGTGTAGGGTATTTAACACAAATATATTCCTAATATATTTCAATATACATTGATGAACTTGTTTTTGGAAAATTCCCAATCTCTACTGAAGTCGTGAAATTAATAATTTTTGAAATAGTTGCGTCGGAGATCTGTGTATCTTTTCAATAAAATTTAGTATACAATAAAATTATATACCTCCAAATAATTCATGGGAACTGAAAAGCATTTCTTGATCTTTCGTAGCGTTCCTAAAATGTTCCAGTAATTTTTTCATTCTGTTTACATTATTCAATATATTCTGGAACATGAAAAATGCATCAACTTCTTTTTCGAAAATTCTCCATCTCTACCGTAGTCGTGAGATTGATAATTATCAAAGATACTGCGTCGGAGTTTTTTGTATTTTTATAGTAAAGTTTAGTATACAATGAAACTATATAACCCTGAAAAATGTATGCTAAGTAAAAAACATTTTATGATCTTTCCCGAGGCTGCTAAAAAGTTTCAGTAATATTTCTATTTTTTTACGTAATTCGATATATTCGAAAGTATTGAGTACCTACCTGTATGAACCTGTATTTCAAAAATTCCTAATATCCACTGCAATCGTGAGACTGATAATTTCTAAAAATACTGCATCGGAGTTCTTTGCATTTTCCCAGTAAAGTTTAGTAAACAATAAAATTATATACCTAAGAAAAATGTATGCAAACTAAAAAGTAGTTCTCAACCTCTCGCGGCGTTATTTAAGAGTTTCTGTATCTTTTTTGTTTTGTTAATGTCATTCGATATATTTCAAAATGTCGAAAATGTACGAACTTGTTTTTCGAAAATTCTCAATTTCTACCCTAGTTGTGAGGCTGACAATTTTTGAAAATACTGCGTCGGAATTCTTTCCATTTTTCAAATAAACTTTTGTATACGATAAAACTATAAACCTCTGAAGAATGTACCTGTATGCGAACTAAAATGCGTTTCTTAATCTCTCTCAGAATTATTGAAAATTTTTAGTAATTGTTTTATTCTGTTAATGTTGTTCGATAAATTGAAAAATATGAAAAATTTATCTAGACGTTTTTCAAAGATTCTTAATCTCTACTGAATTCGTGACTCCGGTAATTTTCAAAAATACTGCATCGGAGTTGTTTGCATTTTTCCAAAAACATTTACAGTTCATTGAAACTATACACCTCTGAAAAATGTATGCAAACTAAAAAGCATTTCCTTATCTCTCCTGGCGTTAATGAGAAGTTTCAGTAATATTTTTTTTTTTGTTTAAGTTAGTCGCTATATTCGAAAATATAAAAAATGTATGAATTCGTTTTTCGAAAATTCCCAATCCCTACCATAGTCGTGAAATTGATAATTTTTGAAAGCAGCTGCTATGGAGTTCTGCGAATCTTCCCAATAGAATTTACTATAAAAAAAACTATTTGCCTCTGAAAAATGTATGCAAACTAAAAAGTATTTGTCAATCTCTCCCGGCGTTATTGAAGATTTTCAGTATTCCTTCTATTTTGTTTACATTATTCTCTACATGCGAAAATATAAAATATCCATGAAGCTGTTTTCCAAAAATTCCTAATCATTACTGTAGTCGTGATTCTGGTAATTCTTAAAAATAATGCGCTGAAATTCTTCGCATTTTCTCAATAAAATTTAGAATTCAATAAAACTATATACACCTAAAATATTTATGCTAACTAAAAAGCATTCTTCAATTTCTCCCGGCTTTACTGCAAAATATCAGTTACATTCCATTTATTTTTCCATTGTTCGATGTACGAGGTTCCAAACTAAAAAAAAATCATGAACTTGTTTTTCAAAAATTCTCAATCTCCACCGTAGTCGTGAGACTGGTGATTTTTTAAAATACTGTTTTTAAGCGTTTTGCATTTTTCCAATAAAATTTAAAATGTAATTAAACTATAAATCTCTGAAAAATTTATGAAAACTAAAAAACATTTTCTAATCTCTCCTGGCGTTAATGAAAGGTTTCTGTAATCTTACTATTTTGCTTATGTTAAACGATACATTCAAAAACATGAATAATGCATAAAAATCCTCACTAAATAAAACTTTAAAATGTTCCACGCAATGAACTGATAAACTGTGGAACTGAATTATGATTTTTTTACCCCCTTTAATTGTGTCGGTACATTATAGGCCAATATTGAGATTAAATCTCATTTGAGAAGAAGATTCATAAAGAATTTAATAGAAAGTATTCGCATACAAATATCAAATAGCCTCAACTTATTATTCATTTTTTGATTGACGATTCTATAAATTTACACTTAAAGGGTTCGAAGTGCTCTATAGAACTAAAAGAAGTATCAAAGGCGTATCTTTCTGAAGAAAAAAGTATACTTAAATATAAAAAAGGTATTAATAAGTAGCCTTAATAAAGCAGCCAAAAATCAGTTTTTTAATTTGAAAAATAATGTAAAAAATACTTTCCTCTGAAAAAATAATGTATTTAAAAGTGGAATTTCTTTCATACTTTTCTGCATGTAAATAACTGCGTCGAAGACTGTATCTAACAAGGAGATGATTAGAGTTGGGATTTTTCTTAAATCTCATAAATTCCCTGCTGAGATTCCATTGGCTGACTACTAATTTGACAAAATATTATTTGACAATGGCGACCAGTTGTCTAAAAAATCGTATTTTTAAACAAAAAAATTTTATAGATTAAATTGTTCATTATATTCTCATGTGAAATTATGTAAATATAACATTTTTCTACCGGAAAAGACGAGTTTCAACAAAACAGTTCAACTTTCAACCAAAAGGACGAATTCTCAACCCAACAGTTTCAACGAAATGGTTGTACGTAGTCTCAAGCCAAAAACATCGGTTTTCTACGGAACAGTTAAATTTTTTACTCAAAAAGACGAACTTTCAACAAAAAAGTTGAATTTTCAACCAAACAGACGATTTTTCAACCAAAAAGTAGACTTTTTTAAAAAAATTGTTGAATTTTCAACAAAATAATTAAATTCTCAATCACATAATGAGACTTTCAAATTTCAGCCAAAAGACATAAATTTTCAAACCAAAAAGACGAAAATCAACGAAAAAGATGAATCTCTTACCCAAAAAATGATCTGTTATTTGTTGGAAATTCCAGAAAAAAAGAGTGACCCGTTTTCGAAGAAATCGACTTTTCAAAAATTTTGATTTTATGGATTGAAATATTTATTTATTAACTTCTAATGACAATATGTGAATATAACAATTTTTACGCTTGTTTTCAATAAAAAATTAGCTTTTCTCTTGAATTATCAACTGCTGAAAGTTGAACTATTAAAAATCGAAGAAAATTTAATATTGAGTTTTGAATTTGATAGGATTTGAAGGGATTTGAAATATTACCTTAAAATCTTCAAAGTTCTTTAAAATCCCTAAAAATGGTTGAAAACTTTCGAAATTTCTATTTTTTCCTACTAATTTTTATAATAATCCAGATTAATTAGAATGCAACTGTTGAAAATCCAATTGTTGAAAATTCAATTTTCCACAAATAGATTTTGTATTAATAACAAGTGTAAGAAATATAATGTTTACACAATTTCACATCAGGACTTAATAAATAAATATTTCAATCCAGAAAAAAATTTGTTGAAGAAAGTTGATTTTTTCGAAATCGTGTAGCTATTGTCAAATTATGTTCTATTTGATTGATTTCTTTCTTCATTTCAGGTAGAGTAATTTCGTTGAGCATAACTATCCAATATCTATCAAGGAGTCATTAAATAGATCAATTACTTATAAATGTTATCTCAGACAATTATTTATAATAATCAAGCGAACAATTTTTTTTGAGAATGATTTCAAAAATCTTGATGAGAGCGACTTCAATTTGAAGCAAAGTCAACAAAATTTAGTGAAGAACTAATTCAAATTTCCAAACTGGATAAGTGAATGTGAGCGATCAGTGGAAAACCTTTCTGGTTAATTTGTGATGATTAAAATTTACAGGGAAAGGAAATTTATGGCTAGCAATACAATTTTTGACGGAAAAGTCTATTTTAATTGGAGTTCATAAGATTCTCAATTAATTATTATTTGCAAATAATCAGTGAATTTTTATAATAATTAATCTAATCGAAAAAACTTTTTTTTCTGAATAATCATAGCAAACGTTTTTTCAATATCCTTTACAACATTTTTTGTAATCTGTAAACACACCACAGGCTTTTATCGTATATTCAACTTGATTTTTTACATTGGAAACAATTTTCAAAAGACTGGCTTATTTGTATAAAATTATAAGCAATTTTATAAAATTTTGGTTTTAATTCAAATGAGCGTAATAAAAAAAATAATATACTATTATAGAAGGCGATCTTGTAAAAAAGTTT
Organism: Melikaiella ostensackeni; assembly: GCA_032362435.1. Taxonomy (NCBI): domain Eukaryota; kingdom Metazoa; phylum Arthropoda; class Insecta; order Hymenoptera; family Cynipidae; genus Melikaiella; species Melikaiella ostensackeni. Next base: position 68,000,957 of record JAUMHM010000031.1, read on the forward strand.
ATTTTGGGAGAAAAATACAGGATTTACTTTTGAAGTAATTTTAAACGAATTACGGCTTTCTAGTAATAAAAATAAGGCATTAATCTTTCAATCTCTGGTGCATATGTAATTAACTTGAAGATCTTCGAATAATATATTAAGTTATAATAAAATACTGATGTTATAATGACAGCGAAGAATATTACTATACAGCTCTGTGAAGAATATACTTAGTCACTATGAGTTTAGCCAATTTTTCAGTTGCAAAAATAGTGATAATTTCAAGCAATTCTTAAGTTACGAATATATTATGAAATTGCGAACATGGCTTGGAATTCTCAAGATCATTTGAATAAGTAATTTTCCTCAAACGTAGATACTGAATCCAAACATTTTTAAAAAATAAGCCTGAACTGCGAGGAAAAGAACACATGAATTGACGAATTGTTCATCCTCGGAAATTCGATTATAAAAACTGAGTAAATTAAAATCAAGTAGAATTAATATAATCTTCTTAAACTTCTTGTGATTTTCATCTTTTTTCTTATTCTTCAATAATTATGTATAATCACACTGAAAATATTGCAATGCAGAAAATATGATACGTACAATTATATGAATTTGCGAAATCAAAATATGTCAAGTGAATTCAAATAAAATGTTCATAATAAAATATATCAAGTGAATGCTTTCATAAAGTATTCTATAGAGTGTTTTTAAATAACTTTTAATTCTCTTCTAAATTGTTAGATTAGGGTGATTGACGGTATAATTTAACCCCGCCAAGTTTCAAAATTACTCAAATAGCTTCTTAAAATTAATTTCCAAAATTTTGTGTAGGTCATTTTATGCAAATATTTCCCTAATATAATTTAATATGAATATCTGATAATGAATTACATTCGCATTTTTTTTATTTTTACATTTATAGGTACATAATATGAGGCTTCGACGTACGAGGCTTCAAAAATATAAAAAAAAAACATAAACTTGTTTTCCCAAAGATTCCTATCTCTACTGTGGTCGTGAGATTGATAGTTTCTAAACATAATGCGTCGCAGTTTTTTACAATCTTCCAATAAATTTTAGTATACAATAAAAGTATAGACCTTTGGAAAATGTATGCAAACTAAAAAGCATTTCTTAATCTCTCAAGGCGTTATTAAAAAGTTTCAGTAATCTTTTTATTTGTTTACGTTACTCAGTATAACCGATAATTTAAGGTATTTATGAACTTGTTTTCCAAAAGTAACCAATCTCTACCGTATTCATGAGATTGATAACTTTTCAGGCTGGGAAATCGTGATAACAGTTACTTGCGGCATTGAATAAATACGGAACTTCGGCACCACCAATTCATTCGATCCAGGGCTATAACCAGGAAGTCAGCTTATCAGTTACTAAGCAAAAAACACTTTGAACATACTTGTGTCGTCGTACTTGTGTCCACCTACAACAACATAAGTCCACTTTATATAAATCTTGATCGTTTATTATGTGAAAGTACCTGCATTTTTTCGAATTAACTTACGTCCACACGAATTGAGATTTCGAGTCGAAAGTTTGAGAAATTAATCAGAAGGCTCAAATTTTTCATGATCAAAGTTTTTATGATCCTATATTTCTAAACTTACAAAAAAATTCAATTTTGGAAATTTTTTGTAATTTTTTGTTCTTGAGATTTTCAGAAATTTAGGACCATTAACATGTTCCTTAGTGCCTTTTATATAATTTCCTAGATTTGCAGCTCGATATCTCAATTTGTGTGGACGTAAGTTGTTGCGAAAAAAATGTCAGTAAGGTAGGAATCAGATAAGTATTCTATGGCTTCAAAAATTTGAAAATTATCAGTAGCTATAAACACTATAGACCTAAAGGTATTTATGAATTTTTAACAGTCCATTTCTGACTTTTTGACAGCGGAGTTCATATTTTAGGATGGAATTAAAAAGAAGAGTTATAAATCAGTAATTTTATTCATTTTATTTATATTCATTCATATTACATATTATATATTATTATGTTCATTTATTTATGCTGAAAAGTAACATAGTTTTGAAAACTGGTAACAAAATAGAAATGAAATCGAAAATATGGAGACGAAGAAATGGATCGCGAAAAATTAATTTCCACTAATTTCCGTTCTATTTTTGATTTGGATTAATGAAATGAAATACTCAAGTTGATTCTGCAAGTTTTTTTTTAATCAACAACAACAAAAAATAATCACGGGATAACCCGATTAAAATGTGTAATATCTTAATCAATTAAAATTTATTAAGTGCACTGATATGAATATCTATGATATAGTTATACAAATGTAAAGAATGCTGTAGAAATATTTGATGGATTCACTTTATGGTGTTCGTTATTGAAAACTCAAATAAACTTTATCAGGTTCAATGAATATAGGAGGCCTCTTAGTTTATTTGAACAATTTCTTTAATTGCTACAGTTTCGGAACTTTAAAAATACAGGAACTTGATGCCTCCTTAGTCTTAGAACCTTTCTGAAATTAATGTGGCAAATCAAAAAGTTAAAATTGTATTCTTTAATTTTTTCAGATAACGAAAATGCCGTCTGCAAAATCTGTGGTAACCATACTTGTGGTATTGGCATTCATTTGTAGCGCAATGGCCAACAAATGTGATCACCCAGTGGGCGCATGCGACCACAAGAGCTGCAATTGTGATGAAGATAAGACTGACCAAGGCAGTTGTTGCCACGGCCTTCGTTGTAACCAGACTGACCGCTTTAAACCTCCATATTGTCAGTAAAATCCTTCCAAAACTGGATAATTGTGCAACATGAAGACACACGTCATTAATTATTAAATCATTGACGTATACAAAAAAACACGAAATAAAACTTTAAAATGTTCCCCACAATGAATTAATAAACTGTAGAACCAAATTATGATTTTTTTCTTACCCCTTTAACGAGGGGTTATAACCACTCTTGAAATCTGTTGTACACACCCCAATGAAGTTCCGTGATGTATTTGATATGGGAGCATTCACATATTACGCGACGCTCTGAAGAGGAGGGGGGAGTCTGCCCTAACGTCAAAAAGTGTGACATAGGAGGAGGGTCGCAAAAGTTTTATAGCACGCGACGCTTTTCTGTTTAAAAAATTAAATATAAGTCCGTGTCGATACATTAAGGACACATGAGACATTCTTTTACAAACCGAACACCTTTTTTGACTTCATGATTCAGATTTGCCTGAAAATTTTTTCGCAATTTGTATAGAAGAAATAAGCCGACACATATAAGGGGATCTCGTTTAAAAGAGTGTATTTTTGAAAATATGAATATTTAAAATTTTAGTGATTTGCTTGATATCGGCCGATATCCTCACACTTGAAATTCAATATCACCAGTTCAAATTAGCAGATCAATTCTATTCTTTTTTTTGTTTTGTACATTGTTATGTTAGGTTTCAATATACCCACTAACTATATTTTTAATTGTTGAGTTATAAAAAATAATAACAATTTCATATTTTGAATCATTTTGACATGCTGGTTCCCACAACAAGAAAAATCGAAAAAAATATAATCGTATACGCTATTTTCTGACGTAAAAAACCCATATTTTGAAAAATTGGAGACTTCATTAGATCGTAAGATTTTTAATTATTTCGAACGCGCATCATGCAACGCGAGCGGCGTAAGGTAAGTCCAGTGTGTGTGAACTCGTGTCTGAACTCGGAATGCGTCTGTTTCGGCCTGTTGATGCTGCTTGACACGTCACGTCGCGTGACGCGCGCTCGAAATAATTCAATATCTTCCGATCTAATAAAGTCTCCAGTTTCTCAAAATACGTATTTTTTCGTCAGAAAGTAGCGCATACGACGAAATTTTTTTCGATTTTTTATTGTTGTGGGGAACAGCATGTAGAAACGATTTAAACAATTAAATTGTTGTTATTTTTCTGAAATTAAAACTGAAAAATAAAACTCGTATACCACTAAAAAAGTAACATCAGTCAATATAAATAGAAATTGTAATGGAATCGATTTACTATCTAAAACCGCCAATAATTAATTTTGAATGAAAAGAGATTCAGTGAAATCAAGCAAAATATCAAGAGTTTGAATTCACATATTTATTGAAATACGCATTTATGTACAAAATCCTGATACACGTGTCGTCCTAATTATGAACACAATGCTATAAAAAAATTTTGGCTACATTTAAAAATGTCACATTTTTTTCCCCCAAAGCCCTTCGGTTTGTAAAAGAATGTCCCATGTATGTGTGTCATACTATGTTCAATTAGTAATTTCTTCAAAACATTTTAGATACTAATCGGTGGATTCAGGGTTTAGGAGTATGAACTCGTATGGTACGTATATTATTAGTGATTTATGAGTATTATAAAATGATTTAAATTTGTAAAAAGTACATATTAAAATTTTTTTGAAATTTTATTCTATTTTATAATCATCTCCATTTATTTAAAACTAAATTAAATTATTTGAATTAATTTAAATTATTTATAGAAAGTCATTTACTGGGAATATTTAATAATAATTTTGTATGTCTCTTCAAATGTTGAAGCTTTAAAGATGAAAGCATTTATTTCCTACCATTCTACTGAAAAGAAATTCAAAACTATCACTCTGTTAATTTTTGGACAATATTTATGTGCGGAGTGAATGATTTATTTGAATTTTTACGAGAATTTCTTTAGTCAAAGGTCCACTTTTGGTTTAATTCATAGATGAAAAATTTTACAACTATCCTAATTTTTAACAAAGTACTGTATATCCGTTAGCTTCCCGTGCAGAAATCTTGATGTGAGCGTAGTAAAGTTCTGCTGTTTCTTAATTTACGTAGTCAATTTTTTAAATTGAAATTGTAATTAAATGGGGATATTAGTTTAATGTTAATAAACTTTAAAAATTAAGGAAAAATTATTAGGTAAGGTTCGAAGTGTGGCATAACAAGGTATCTCTAGTGAAAACCAGACTTGGGGCAAAAACCAACAAAACTGGACAAAACTCCACAAACGAAATTTTGAATATCATTAGTGTCTAGATGACATCCTATCATTTGTTAATCGGATCAAAGAGAGTATGTTTGTAAGTAATTGAAAATACCCCTATTGTAAAGCGCCATTAGTGCCCGATTGTCATTCAACATCTTTTATTCAAAACAGAAATACTGGTCAGGGCCTTGTCAGCGCCTCTTTCTAAACGGGACTAAGTAGAGCAATTTCTGCACGGGTTACGTGAATAGTATAATAAAATTTGAATTGAAATGAAGAACAATGTTCTTGACATATAAAAAGTCGCTTTTCTTTGATGTGCCTGCAACGTTTCTATCGTAAAATAAATGTGTAGGCTCAAAGAGAATTTAATGCACCGAGAATAAAATTGAACAAAAATAAATTACTCTTTGAACAAATCATATTTTCATAATTCGTCAGAATATTTTTGTATTCTGAAAATTTTGTAAAAAAAAAACAGTATTAAAGTATAAAGTAAACGTTGTTCGCTATTTGCCTTCTTTCTTTATAATGATTATCTCTAATAATATTACATCAAAAGATAAAACATTATTATAAAAGAATTTTCAACAATTTCAGTTTGTAAAATGTACTTATTACTAATGTTATAAGTACTAATCCCCCAAGAAAATTTCTTCACGCGGGTCCATTAGTATCCAAAATCTTTCGTCTCAGGCATCACTCTTCTTTTTATAAACAATTGTCCTTCATACATCCCTGTCCTAATAGCCTAATACAGCCTGATTACTAGTAAGTACTTATTAGTACTTATTATAGGCAGTGGCGTAACAACTGTAAAGCGAAACCCCGCTTTGCCGTCCAGGGGGGGGGGGCGAGGTCCTAGACTGAGTAGCAAAAATACTATAATATTTGAGTTTTTATATTGAACTTTATTTAAAAAATTGTTTCACCGCTGAGCAATTTATAAATCGGCCTTCTTTTTTGATTTCAAATGGACCTCCGAAGAACTTTTGCGGAGGGGACCTCAACGTTTATAGTTACGCCACTGTACTTACCATTAGTTTTCAAAATGTTTGAAACGAGTTAAATTAATGATAATAATCTTAGAATTAATTTATTCATTCACTTCGTGTTTTTTATTTGGCAACTTTTTCTGTCATGTCAATGTGACAGTTTATTAGTATATGTCAGTTTGACATTTTATAAAATTGTCATCTCACTTGAAGCAGCATGAAGTTGTTTCCCTTCCATGGACATTATTTATCATTGACTTTCAAGTTATTAACTTTGCACTTTACATTAAAATGATAAAATTTTCAAAATCGTGATGCACAATTTAAAAATTGATCATTATCAACTTAGTTTCAAAATCCCAATTTAAGAATGCCTTTATTTTCAAGGAAAGTTTGGAATAGTTTAATTTTTAACGGTTCAAGTTTGAATTCATTAATTTTGAAAGTTGTCAGTCAAAAATCATATCATTTTCAACGTTTTTAGAATAATATAACTTTGAAGGTTCACAATTTAAAATTCTTCAATTTTGAACGTTGAAAATGGCAGTAACTTTTTTTGTTACAGAAATATAATTTTTCTGTAGAAAAATCAATCCAATCACTTTGAATGTCACTTGATTTTATATAATATGGTACATATTAATCATTTTCATAATTTTTTATATTTTGAGAATTCCAATTCTAAATTACAGTTCTACATACGGAATTGTAAAATGGTTTAATTATTGACGCCTTGAAACTAAAGTTGTTCAGCTGCAAAAGCTTAAATTCGAAAATATTTGTTTTCAAGCTTCTTAATTTTTAAATTTTTAATAAGGAATCGTCTCTAGGTACCCAAGAACCATCCCCGCCTTTTCCAACCCTTAAAATTTCTTCAATTCGGAAGACTTAGGATTGAAAACTTGACTTTCGATTTTAAAAATTATTAAAATTTAAGAATTTTTTAAATTTTTTGTTAAAATTGAAGAGTTTTCAATTGCAAATCTTCAAGATTCAACTGTTACAAAAAAACAAACTTTCAAAATTCAACATTTTCAGCAAATTTTTAATTGTAAACATTTTCAAAATGGATCACTGTCAAAAATGGAAGACATTAGAAATACTCAGAATTTCAGAATGTCTTTTAACAACATTTTATTAAGATATAAAACTCCAATTTATTCATTTGCTTCGACCTCATACGGGGAGAAAATCCTACATTTAAATTTAAGTAACAGATTACTGAAAGCCAATTTAAATTGAAATTAAATTAATATTAAAATTAAATTAAAATTGTATGGAAGCCAATGTATCTATTTTAATATTTATTTTTATTAATGATTATCAATTATATTTTATAGTACTTTGAATTTCAGCATATATTTCCATTTGATAATTATAGGCAATCAAAATAAGAAACATCTAATAAACGTGTGTAGGACGCTATCTTTGCTATTAACTTAATAATTTATTATATCAAACGCATACAGGGTGGTCCTGAACTCATCATATACCTTGTACATACAAATTCCTTGTACAAATCTGAATAGAAAGTTACTGTAGCAAAATGTTTTACGATCAACAGTTCTTAAACTATTTGGCGTTGTAAGGAGTCAATAAGAGCTCGCTTTTCTCGCGCGTACATAAGCATCCTGCGTTTTTTATGAAATAAAAATAAATTATGAAATTTGAATCAAAATTGCCTTGAACGTTGGAAATGAACATACCAGTAGTAGTGTTCAATTTACATAATTCTGAAAGGTATTTTTTGTAGCTTTTCAATAAATACGCATAATCCAAATGTCTTGTACCAAATTGTGTATACGGTACGTCAACATCACGAAGTTTTCACGTACTTGTAATCAAATTATTTTATTGTTACTGTAAAATTTTGGTTCACAGCAAAAATTTGATTTCAACAAAATTTATTAGCACAAGTACCTACCAAATATTGTGCAACAAGGGAAGGAGAAGACCAATTTACACAAAGAATTCACCTCTCTCCCATATCGCACACGATATTTTTTCAACAACTGTATGAGATAAGAACTATTTTATTTGAAGATATTCCGAGCATGCAGCATTTTTAAAAAATAGATAGGACTTCATCGTCAAAGCGAAATCTTATCTCTTGTCTCTCCTGATCGAAAAACTACCGAAAAAACTTTTAAAACATCAATTCCAATCATACCACCGAAAATAATTCCTTACTAGTCACATAATGAGAATGTATGCTTTCAATGTTTTTTGGGTGGTTTTTCGATCGAGAAATACAACAGAAAGTGTCTCATTTTGACGACTTTCGGTCGCATGATTGGAATTTATGTCTCAAAAATCTTTTGGGTAGCTTTTCCATCAAGGAATACAACAGGCAAGGTCTCATTTTGACGACAAACTCTTTTCCATTTCTTAAGAAAGGCCAAATGTTCGCAAAGCTGCTAATCACTATAACTTCTCCTAGATTTATGAAAATAATTCATCACTTCCAGTGTCATGATTGGAATTTATGTTCTAAAATTTTCGAGGTAGTTGTTCGATCAGGGAAAACAAAAGACAAGGTTCTACTTTGATGACAAACTCTTCATTATTTTTAAAAAGAAGCCAAATATCAGTCAAGTTGCGAATCATTATAACTTCTGAATTTTAAAAAATAATGTATTACTTCTGGTGGCATGATTGAAATTTATGTTCTGAAAGCATTTTTGGTAGTTTTTCGATCAGGAAAGACAACAGACATAATTCTACTTTGATGACAAACCCTTTACTATTTTTAAAAAGAGGCCAAATGTCAGCAAAGTTGCGAATCATTATAACTTCTCCTGGGTTTCTGGAAATAATGCATTACTTCCGGTGGCATGATTAAAGTCGATGTTTTAAAAGTTTTTTTGTAGTTTATCGATCAGAGAAGACAACAGATGAGATTTCACTTTAATAAAAATTTCTTATCTATTTTTAAAAAGAGGTCAAATATCAGCAAAGTTGCAAATCATTACATCTTCTACTGGATTTGTGAAAATAATGCATTACTTCCAGTTACATGATTGGAATTGATGTTTTGAAAGTTTTTTGGGTAGATTTTCGAATAGGGAAGACAACAGACAAGCTTCTACTTTCACGTCGAAATCTTATCTATTTTCAAGAGAAGCCAAATATCAGCAAAGTTGCGAATCATTATAACTTCTCCCGTATTTCAGAAAATAATGCATCACTTCTAGTCGCATGATTGAAATAAATGTTTAAACGGTTTTTTTGCTGGATTTTCGATCAGGGAAGACAAAAGACAAGGTTGCGCTGTAAGAAAAAACTCCTATCTATTTTTTAAAAATCAATAAATGTCCATGTGCCCCAGGTAGAATCACTTTCCGGAGTTGATTTCAGCAGATAATTCTCCATTTGCGCTTCCGTTTGGGCCCAGCATTTTTGCGGGTATCCGTTCATTTACTCGTGAAAGATAAAAAAAATCAGCCTGTTTGACCTCATTCTCTGGGGTCAAGGACCTTAAGATCAATTCAATAAGAGATGATTTTCTAACACGTCCCAAAACCCGTTCCCGAAGTGTAACATGTCTGATTTTGATTGAAAGGACTTTACGAATATTTTTCTATTTTTTACCTATATGGAAATTCAAAAATTCAAAAGACATCATACTCATCATATTTATAAAGAAACTTGGCTGAATTTGTTTCTGGTGTCTTGACGAATATTTTTGTTATTTGCTCTAACGGAATTCGTGAACAGCTGTCATTATACTACTTTTTCCGCCTGTTTTATTATTCGAGTCAATGCAATAAACGATAAATTCTAACAAACCTATAAACCAATTCTTGTATATCGGAATTCAAAAAATTTTGAAAATATCACACGTCAGGAAAGTTATTACCTTTGAAAAAAGTTTACAGTTGCAAAGGAATAATGTCCTATTGCCGCCCTCATGCTCGGGATATCGTTTACCAATTTGTTTTAGTACATTTTTAATCAGACAATACAATTTCGAGGGTTGCATTTTAGTGCAGAGGTTTTATATATTTTTAACAAAAACCTGAATTTCTACAATGTTATTAACTGTGGGAAAATCTTAGAGTTTGAATAAAACGACGTGCTGCTTACAAAAACGCTCCAAACAAGGGTGCTTATTTGTAGCTCAAGTTAAAAAAAAACAATTCAACGACACTAGTTCTCTAAAGAGTTTACAAACATAAAAATAATAATCTTCTTTCTTATTTTTCGAGAAACCAGAGTCGTTTCATTGTAAAATCCTGGTAATTTGATTTCAAATCCGTGAAAACTTCGCGATTTTGACCTATCGTAGGTACATATATCCACAATTTGGTACAAGACTATGGATTATGCGTGCTGTTTGGAAAGCTACAAAAAATACATTGCAGAATTATGTAACTTGAATATTACTACTCGTATGTTTATTTCCAATGTTTAATGAAAATTTATTTTCAGATTTTATTAATTTATTCATTGTTTATCAAAAACTATTAATTAATTATCACGAATGTATTTCAGATTTTTTTTAGGAACTAATATCCTTGCTTCGTATCTGAATCGGGGGAATCATTAAACAAGTGCGGGTGATATGTTTCAAAACCTTCACGTTGCTTTGAAATTTGTTGTCTCTGCTCCTATTGGTTTCTTACAACGCTGAATAGTTAAAAAAACTGTTGATCATACAGAATTTTGCTACAGTAATTTTTTGTTCAGTTTTGTACAAGGAATTTGTATGTTTAAGATATATGATGGGTTCTAGATCACCCTGTATACATGGAATAAATAATATCTACATTTGTTAATTTTATCTAAAATGAAACATTGAATTTGGCTGATTGTAACGTGCATGAGGTTATCAGAAAATAACGACTTAATGTCTCTTACCGCAAATACGGGGTATGCAAAAATCCTTTGTTTTGGTTTTGTACTATTTTAAAGTTAGGATGATGTTAATGACACTTAAAAATCGACAAAAAAGATGTTTGACACAGGTTATATAGAACTTCGAAATCTTTAAAAAGTATAATTAAAAATCAGAAGCCCTTTATTGAATGGGGCACTATTTCTCATCGACCATCTATTTTGGTGATTAAAAACTCTGTTAATACCAAAAGCAATTTTTTTCCACCACATTTTCGATAGGGTTCTTCATAACCTTTACATTATTTATAAGCATTGTTTCAAACAAAAACATTTGGTCTTCAAAAATCAAGATAAAAAATAAATGATACTTTTTTCGAATTTAGGGTTTCTTTTTTTAATACCATGAGGTTAAAAAAATGGACATATTATTATTTATTCTTAAGAAAACGTGCGATAGGTCTTATGCAGATACCATCTTCTTCAACGATTCATGTCTCTAAATATCAATAAGTGAGAACAAAATTTTCAAATTGATATTAAAAGAGTCATAATAATATGTCGATTTTTCAAACTGAAAGCATTTTTAAGAAAATACCAAACCTTTATTTTCTTTAAAAAAGAACCCTAAATTCGCAAAAAGTCGAATTTATTTGTTAACTTCATTTTTTACCCTCCCCATGGTAAATGTGTGTCCCAACGAAAAAACTTTTTCTTCATAAACTAGCATCGAATTCCAATAGGACTACACTTTGCCCAAGTTTAAGTGCGATCAATTTTTAGTTTGAGAAAGCTTAGAAATAATTCCCAGTATACTATATGAGTGAATTCTTAAAAGAACTTCAAAATTAGACACTGCTTCAAAAAAAAGGATCAAAAATTGTACAATTTTTAAGTAGTACCCAACAGAATTATACAATTTGAAATTGTAAACCTGAAAAACTGAACAAGTCAAAATATAACGCCCGTCAAAATTTAATAATTCTGAAAAAGCATAAAGAAACTGCACATTTTAAATTATTTTTACCTGGTCAACAACAGTAACATAACAAAATTATACATTCAGAAATTCGTAACGTTTCTTGTTGAGTATTTAAAAACTAAGTAACTTAAAAACAAATATTTTCGAATTTCAGCTTTGAAGCTAAGAAAAACAAAACTAATTCATTGAAAAACAGCCAAGCAATGCATTTGTTTAATAAATTTGTTTAAATAATGTTCAATTATTGTTTAGCTACGAATCGTCGTAGCAATGGACCATCTCTGAGATGTTTGTAGTTGATTCTGCTGCCAAAATAAAATTTCGATATTGAAAAATGCTCAAATAAATAATTTTTCAACTATATTTCTTTAAATAATAGACGATTAATACCTTAGTGTAAAGTAAAACAGCAAGACACATTGGCAACATACTAGTTATTGATTCTGCCGCAAAAACAAAGTTTATCTATTAAAAAATTGTCAAACAACACCTTTCTTTATTAAATTTGTTCAAACAATATACAAAATTTTCGAACTGTTAATTATCATAGCAAAAGGCCATTGATGAAATATTTATAGTTGATTCTGCTAAAAAAAAGAAACTAATTTATTGAAAAACAGACAAATAATACATTTGTTTATTAAATTTGTTCAAACAATAAACAATAATGATCTAACTGCGAATTCTGAAAGCAAAGAATCATTTCTGAGCTGTTTGTAATTGATTCTATTAAAAAAACGAAATTTCTTTATTGAAAAATGCTGAAATGATTGATTTGTTAACTAAATTCTTTTCAACAATAAACAGTTGTTGTCTAAGTGTTAAGTATAACAACAAGACACATTGACAACCTACTAGTTGTTAATTATGCTAAAAAAACGAAACGTATCTACTCAAAAATGGCCAAATAATGCATTTGTTTAAATAATACACGACTGTTGTTGCTGTGCAAACTATCACAGCAGAAGGTCATTATTGATGAAATATTTATAGCTAATTCTGACAAAAAAGTTAAATCTATCTGATTGAAAATGCCTTCATTTCGTATCTGTTTATTAAATTGTAATAAAAAATTAGGAATCGATGTTTAACGTCTTCTAATTTTAAGTTAACATTATTGTTTCCATTTTCTCCTAAAAATATTGCTTTGGTGAATTCGAATGTGGCAAATAAAAAAGATATAACTTTTTTCATTCATTTGTTTATAAAAATTTCAATTTTTTTATTAAAGTAACACTGCTGGACATCGTTCTTAATGAGTTTTTGCCTTGTCGTGGACCATTTTCGGTGAAATAAATTTTTTTTACTAAATGGCAGTCGTGAAAAGTCAAGACATTTTTTTTTTTGTTTATTGAATGAAAAATTTTCAAGAAAATTGTTCAAAAATGTCCTCCGTTGTAACGATGCGGAATTTAATACACTTTCATTAAAAAAAAAAAAAACGTTGAAATCGAATGAGCAGTTTAGTCTGAAAATTGATTTGTGCACAGACACTCAAAATTTTTTTTACTTTCATACTGAATTTATGTACTGTTTTAACGAATTATTTTTGTATTATGATATCTGAATTAATAAGCTGCTAGTCCTTTAATGAAAATTATTTGAAAAATAATTATTTTCTTCTCTAAACCAATGACAAGTTCTCCTGGGCACAGAAGTAGCTCGTTGTTCATAATTGTTTATAAAAATATCGAATCTTTTGGAAAAATATTATATTTTTATTATTTTGAAATACAAGCTGATTTAAATCAATCATTTTTAAATTTTTGAATTTTGGACGATAAATATTAGGGATGTTTGGATTATATTGTTGCAATTTTTATTTTTTGACAAAAAATCTTATTAAATAATAAAAAAATGTTAATGTTCTTAATTTTTAAATTTAATTCAAAATTACACGATACAAATTGCAAATTAAGTGTTTATTGTTCAATTTTCAGCAGAAAAACATCTAACAGAAACCTTCAAAATTGAACACTTTGCAACTGTAAATATAGTAGACACGTCAAAACTTATAAGTACAGTTTGAATAATTTATATTACAATTTACGTAACCATATTTGATATGGTTTTAATATGGTTTTTAATAACCAACATTTATATAATGTTGTTGTTTGAAATTTTCGATCGAGTTTGTATAAAAAATAAATCTATGAAACATAAAATAGTTGTCTATCGCCATTTCATTGTATAAGTACAAAATTAATATTGATAAGATGGCAGTGAAATTTATTGAGACATTCACTTAGTTGTACCAATTTCCATAGATGCATATAGGCTACAATTCAGATTATAATAATTTATACTGATTGTTTATAAAATTTTTCTCGCAATTTATATTGAAAGTTAAATTTTAGTTATATATTTTTGCTTCTACTTGTCTATCTGATTAAATCCTAAACTGAGAGTGAAAATATTTCAGAAAATCAGATACTTTTGAAATTAAATAAAATATCATTGTTATATGAAGAAAAAGAAGAAGGCCTTCCTTATATGATGATTGACTTTTCCCATATGTGTAGGTGCTCACTAAGTATGAAATTTAAAAAAATTCATAGAATTCTCTATAATAAATATTATAATTAATTAGTTGTTCTTCAATGAGCTGTAGTTGTTCCACGTATACTAATAAACTGTCAGATTGAGATGACAGAAAAAGTAGCGAGCAGAAACATAGAAGCTTCAATGTGAACAAAGTGAATGTATGAATTCGAAGATCATTATTATTAAATTAATTGAACTAATTGCACATAGGATCGACCAAGCAAGCTGTAAATAAAATTAAAGTGTCTTGAAAGAAATTTTTTTAGCAAAAAATATATGTTTGATGAACAAAACGTTAATTATTTCCTTTAAAAGTAAACATTGCATTCGTACGCTTATAATTAATGATGAGGAAGTTTTAAAAAGATTCTAAGCAATTAAATTCGATGTTTTATCATAAGTGAAAGTTTATAATAATTCGAATTGATTCGTATAAACTGCCTAAATGGAGATGTTTCTTTGTTCAATTAAATCTTGATCATCTGCCACTTTCCTCATTTTCCTTTCAAGGTTCAGTAGATGTGTTTAGTTAAGTGCAAGTATGTAATTGAAGTAATTACAATAATTTAAGCATTTAGTGGTAAAAACTCACCAGCAGAGAGTTGATTTGCGGAGATGGAATCATCTTCACCAGGCTGAAGACGGACTTCCATTTCCCGAAGACGAGAGTGAAGATCTCTTGTGTGTAAAAAGAGAAAAAGTGTACTCGACAGAGCCACCAAAGCCACGAGCTCGCTGGTCCTGAAATACAATGAAAAGTCGAATATTTCAAAAGGAAAGATTCTATTTTGTAACCTACTTTTTTATAATTTACAAAATTTTCGAAAATGTAAATTGCATATATTTGAAGAGACTAATGACAAAGAGACTAATGTCGAAGATACGCATTGTTATTATAAGTGCACTTTTTCTCTAATTTTTCTCTATTGTTTTTTTGCCTAACTCGTTAGTTTCTTAATCAGGGCATGGGATTGTAATAAAGATATTCAACGCTGTTGCATTTCTGCTGGACTGCAAAAGCCACTTCTAATTATTGCACTGATTAGTTGCGCAGTCAGTAAAAAATGAAAACCTATTATATGCCTTTCATTCTGCAAGTACGTCTTGAGTAATCCCTTCTTATATTATCTCGAACTTTCGTTCTTTCAGATTTAATGGTCTAATTAGCACTAAAAATATCTTTACATCTAAAGACATCTTTCATGATTACAGACTATATTTCGTATTTTAAGAAGAAATAATAATAAAGAAGAAAATTTGAAGAACTGTAACATTTCGTTTTTAACGGTTCTTAAATACAATCTCACCTCGCGATAAATTCTTGCAATTAAAGCAGTAGGTTAAAATTTAGGTTGATTGTCTTCGCGATTCAACGCAAAGCTTTCTACGAAATTATATGTATAAATATTCCCATATTATTCAGAATCGTTTCAGTATTATTTACGAATATTTTACAAATTTTCTTATTAAGATTTCAATCTTCTTCTCTAATCATGGGCCATTCGCAAAATTACATCAGTATTACTTCACTCACCCGTTCTGAAACTGAATTGTTATAAAAACCTCAATATTTTTGGACCCTATGTTTTTGGGACTTACGGTTTGACTAATTTTTTCTTCAAGTAAGTGAATTGCGAGTGTGTCAGCAAGTAGTTAACTCCTCAGAAAATTGGGGTTGCTCTGAATCGCATTCAAGAAGACAAAATCAAGAAACGGTAACGTTCATCCTTTGTGATGTCAACGACACAGAGAGAAAGAAACGGTATTTGCCCGTAGGAACGCGTGTAAAATACCGTAACACGCACGCGCGACAGACCTCATATACAATTCGTGTGAATAGTATAATACACACATAATACACTTCGCTACACAATACATAAACATTAGACACACATACACAAATACCAATGCAAGAATGGCCGTGAAACCCCATGCTTACGGCGCTTTCTGTGAAGCCACCATGTTCTACGAGTATCAGGATTCCACGTTCAGGGAGATATGGTCTCAAGAAGCAACATAGAATTAAAACATTTATGTTTACCCGCACGTATGATAATCTATACATCAGGCTACACTTAAACCCGGAAAAGCGAAAGAAACAGATGTGTTTATAAAAAGTCAGGGTTTCCTGTTCCAGTGACCACCCTGCAAATGATAGATAAAAATGATAATCAATGGAAAACTGATTCCGCTTTGTCATATCATGTGTCGTCATAAACAATTGTCCATGAATCAACGTAACATCCTGGCAAGATGTCGCAAGTTTTGGTCACAAGGACATTATCAATGACTTGTTGGTCAACGTATTTTTTACCCTCTATAATAATATCTTCCGTGGGAATTCACTGAAACATGATTGTCCTAATAGTTTATTAATGCCTGTTATTTTCATCAGGGCGTCTATTAGTTCTAAGGTTAAATTCGCATATAAAAGCAGATACCTTTATTATGCTAATTAGTTTTGTTGCTTTCATTAAAGTGCGATTCGAGTCTGAAGATATCAATTCCATAAAAGAAAGTATTATCTTGACGTTCATAGAGCAACCTCATTTCAGAAACACTTTTCACAACAGCGACGCATTGTAGCAATTAATCTCGCTTCTCTTACCACGTCAAATGAATTACGGTGTTTGGGACCCCTTTATTCTCTGATGGTCTTGTGCACCATTTGCACTAGTATCGCAATGATTCATCTCAAATCCCGTTCAATAGATGGAATCTTGAGCGTGTCCTTATTCCATCCCTGAATGCTATCGCGCTTGATATTCATGCGAGCAGAAACGACATTAACGTCACTGTACGCAGATATGCATTTACACGCTAGAATCTGGAATTGCTATTATGCGTACTTTTACGCTTCTGGTCTATAATACCTGAGAAACGACCGAGCACACACAGAAAAATTTATTGAGATTATCTCAAATTTCAGTCACTTTATGGAGTAAATGTTTCCGACTGCGATATTTTAATGCTTACCTTTCCAGATCTTACGGACGAGATGTGCCGATCAGTTTATTGAAACAGTAAATTATGAATATGAATTAATTGTTTATGATGGCACATTAGAACTGAATTCATATTTCAAGACAACCATCATCGTCAAAATAGCAGGAGCTAAACTCCTTACGTGGAAAACTGACTAGAAAGATGATGACTTTTTTTCCTAATCTGAATATTTGAAGGGTGGCTTACCGAAAAGACATAAAAACCGTTTTAATCACTTTTCAGGAGAGACAAAAAACGTTCCCTAAAATCTAATTTTCAATCTGGAGGAAAAAAATACATACTTTGAAGATGCATCAGTGCTGAATTGAAGCATGAACGTCTGTATTGGAAAATATCATTAGGTTCTGAGAAAATGGAGGGAGAATTTTTTTTGCTTGAAGCGTGTAATTTTCTCTAATTGTAACGGTATATGGATAACACATATGTAGAGAAGTTACTTTCGAGTGATTTTTGGCTGATTCCAGAAGATTTGATGTAAATCGGCTAGATATTGGCAGAAATATACTGATACATACAAAAAGATCTAAGTGTGCGCATGGATAGTTTGAGAAAATATATTCGCGATTTCTACTTGTCGGCGATTTACTGCCGCGAATCTTGATTTAAATGGTAGTTCTAAGATAAAAAAACTCCAAACTCCATACATGCAAAATATGAGCTGCGCCGTCCCTGCAAAATAGTGACTAAGGATCTCTACAAAAATATCAATGATTAAATTTCTATATAACTATATACGTAATTCAATTCGAAATAAAAGCATCAATAATCAAATAATTCATGAATTATTTCTTTTTGTAGTTATCTGTCACGTTTCGGTTAAAAGGACTTCAACCCAGAAGGTGCGAACACCAATAACGTCTGAGAAGGTAATATAAAATTTGCTAATTGATAAAATTTACACCAGACGAATCTTGAGAAAAGTCGAATTCACAAGGTTCACTTTTTTGAATCGTTTGAAAGGTAGGTAGAACTTCTTATTTTTGTCTAATAACTTATTATAATTTGATTAATCTACTTGATAATTTAAACTACATTGAAGTTTAATGTCATAATGTGCTTGGAATCTTTATCATCGCAGGTTATAGTTAGGTTTTCATTCAACCTATATTATATTTACATAATCTTATAGAAATACCTCCAAAAAAGTCCGTAAGGCCTTAAAGAAATTACGAGAAATTAATTTAAATTAAATTTGGGAAAATATCTCTTCTTCAAATGGGAATTAATGAAACTATAGTAATAATATCAGATTGTTTGAAAACTATAAAACTTCGAGAAAATGTAATTTCTATTAATTAAATGGAATGAAAAGGTAAGATATTTATATTCATTATGTAATAATTTACTTCATCATTTGAAAAATTATTCTAAAGTGCAATGAAAAAACTGTTTTAGTATTTTAAAAGTATTGGATTCAATCTAAAACATGAAAAATTCCATCTTTTAAGCTTGCTTAAAAAATAATAACATTAAATTTCTTGTAACAGTACTTTCACAGCTGAGAAAATTAATTACTAGGAGCCTTCCTGTTTTTCATTCTATCAGGCAACTGAAGCTATATACCTGATGCACGGAAATGATCACGACCACATTCAGGGTCAAGGTTCATATTAGCCTTAGTCACCAATTCCTAAAAAGCTTCCTGAAGCTTTTTACTTTAATAACCTCGTGCAACAACCCACGCACGAGGACCATCTGGACTGAGCTCAAGGTTGACGTTAGTGATACTAGATTCTAATTCCTAGGAAACTACTTGTAGATTTTTATTCTGAGAACCAGGAGACATTCTGCAGAATTTTATTTTAAAGACGTGATGTGACACCTGATACATGGGAACCATCTTAATTGAATTTGAAATTGACACGGATGACCTCAGTTATCAATTTTATTCCTAGAAAACTTCCTGTAGAATTTTATTTCAAACACCTGGTGCGACACCTGATGCACGGGAACTATCTAGACTGAATTTGGAGTTAATTTTGGTCATCCTAGTTAATAAATTCTTAAGAGACTTCATGTAGAATATTATTTTAAAGACCTGGTACGATACCTGATGCACGGGAACTGTCTAGACTGATTCTGAAGTCAACTTTGATAATCTGAGTTATCAATTCCTAGGAGACTTTCTGAGAAATTTTATTTTAAGGACGTGATGCGTCATCTGATGCACGGGAACCATCTTGATTGAATTGGGAGTTGATGCGGATAACCTGAATTATCAATTCGCAGGAGACTTCCTGTAGAATTTTATTTCAAACATCTGGTGCGACACCTGATGCACGGGAACTATCTAGACTGAATTTGGAATCAATTTTGGTGATCCTCGTTAATCAATTCCTAAGAAACTTCATGCAGAATTATATTTTAAAGACCTGGTGCGACACCTGATGCACGGGAACTATCTAGACTGAATTTGAAGTCAATTTTGGTCATCCTAGTTAATAAATTCTTAAGAGACTTCATGTAGAATATTATTTTAAAGACCTGGTACGACACCTGATGCACGGGAACTGTCTAGACTGATTCTGAAGTCAACTTTGATAATCTGAGTTATCAATTCCTAGGAGACTT
>JAUMHM010000031.1:68032958-68043738 GCA_032362435.1 Melikaiella ostensackeni
ATAGTAAATCTCTGCTGTGCGATGTTTTTTTCGAGAAGGATAATCGAAAGACTCAAGCACGAAAGACGAACATGGTATATTTTTAAATATCAAAATTAAATAAGAATTATATTAGTTTTTTATTATTATTTTTTAATAAATTGCTAGTTGCATTTAGAACCCTGAGAGGGCCCGTACATAAATTATAGTCAACATTATGTAAATAACGTTCTGAATAACATTTTGGGATACAAGTGAAGTTAAGTGAATTGGCCTTCCCATTGTTTTTATCTGTGTATAGAATACAATATTTGGTTATGTACTGACAGTAGAAATTACAATATAGTGGATTTATTCAGAAGATTATGATATGAAATATTATTAGAACTAAGGATGATACGAATCTCATAAAAGACAGGTAACTTAAATTGAATTTAAAATGAAGTAAACAAATACCAGCAACAATTTTGAATGTGACTATTTACTATACGTGAGAACTATAATAACTGTGAAGATTAATTTAATTCAATTAATTTATTAGGACATATGTGTTGTGAGAAAGCTACAGAAGAAAGAATAACACTGGAAATTCCAATTGAATATAAAAAGAAAGTCATAATCAAAAGTGTGGACTTCTGCGCGAAGGATCTCCGATCGTTTGAAACAGTGGCTGGTAATGGCTTCTTGGGCTTGGCACATGAATTGATAAAAGTAGGATCTAATATTGGAATTATACCTGCACGAAATTTGCTTCTACACCCTACTACTGTATCGCGACATATGAAAGAAGTAGCGGATGCTTTTCAAGCGAAAATTCTACCAGAAATTATAGATGCATAAGAAAACTGCGCTTGTGTGCTATGACAAGAGACAAGTAGACTGATGACTATAAAAAAATCCGTAAACGACTGTGGCGATACATTATACTAAAACCGATTGGACCTTAAAATCAATGGTGCATTTTACGTCGAAGTTCCCTGACGAATCAAAAACTAGGGGGAACATCTCAGCGGAATTGTTATTTCAATTCGAGAAATATCAGATCCGAAGAGAGCTTGTTGAGAAAGCAGTACTCGCCACAGAAGTCTACATGATGCAGAGTGGACTCTGCAGTCGGCCGTCGAAGACTCTGGAACAATGCGATGGTACACGTTGGGATACCAGAGAGACAATGCTCGTGTCCATAGACTCTTAGTATGACGAAATTGAAACTCTTCTAGAAGAAAGACAAGAAGATCATCATCTGGATGGTATTGACTTGCAAGATGACAAAAATCTCATTAATTTTCTGAAAGTAAGACAATAATGTTGTAAAATAACTAGAAGAGGGACACTGTAATCTGCACTGACAATCAGTAAAAATGTCGCTAGATTCCAGTGAAATTTTCACTGAAATCACTACAGTGACCCTCTTCTGGCTTTTTTAATCCCTGACATCTCAATAATTTACTTTAAGAGAGAAAAATTTCAAAATATATCACTTTTCTCCGATTTTCCAAAAAGTTCACACCAATGCGTTGTTTTTTACCAATCATCTTGAAAAAACCAGAATTATTTATGCTTTTTTCATCCATATATGTGATGTCTCATTGTCACTGCTGCTGAATTATTGAGATTCACTTTAACTCATGCTTCTACTTTCATTTTGTTAATCATCTCAAAAAAAAAGTCGCTTGAAAATAATTCAAACATTTTTCTGCAAATTTAAAACAATAAAATATTTTGTAACCATTCAAAGAAGCCAGCAAGGAAATGGCAGCTGAGCACAGACCCACTTTGTACCTCGTGCTCATCTGGCAACGTTACCAGTTGGAAATTTTGCAGCCCCAAGACAAAGATTCAAGAGAAATCTCGGTTCTGCGCTCAAGAGCTCTGTCATTCCTGGAAAAGGAGTTTGTCATAGATGACCTCCACAAGTTGGCTACATTTTTCTACCCATCATTTCGAGCACTCCGTATGCTGCTCGGTGGAGAGAAGGTTAGCACTATGCTCAAGATCAGAAGACTTCTACATAGCTGAACTCGACTTACCAGCTTCTTCTCAAGAAGGTGAAGGGGTATCGCAATCTAAAATAGCTCGATTCCACCAATGGACTCATAAAGAAGCTGTTGAAGAAATCTCTGATGAAGTTGAAAGGTATTTGTCAATGAGAGTAAAATATGCAGAAAGACATTAAGTAAGGATTTGTTCCAATCTGCAGGGTTGCCTATGAATACTTAAGATTTCTTTCAACTGAGGTGTTAATGGTTAACTCAATTCACCAAAAAATATCTATTTCACTTAAATATAGTTTGAAAATTTGAGAAAGTTAGCAATTTTTTAGAAATGTCTTATTGGTGTCGATTATTACCATTTTCTTTTTTGAAAAATGGAATAATCTGAATAGATTGATTCTAAATCAACCCACAGAATGTTATGGATTGGAGGAAAAAATATAAGAGCAGATTGTCGCGGCTGGCTAAACTTGCAAGGTATTGTATTTTAGGGAAGAGTTTAATTTCCTTTTGTCAAATAATAAAAACATTTGTAAAAAATCACTGATTTTAACTTTTTTTCACAATGTCCTTCATTTTAAATTCAATTATGTAAATTCATTTTACGATTGAATATGTCAATATTGTAAACAATTTAATATTAAAAGCGTTAATAAATTAGATAATTCAATTACAATTCAGAGTGATAACTACATCAATTTATTATTAAGAATAATAAATTCTAGCTTGCTTAATGAAGATAAACCCGCTTATTATTCATATAAAATGAAAATGGATTACTGAAAATTATTCAGATTATTGTAAATGAACGTAACTGTTCAAATTTTCCATGATTTATGAAGAAACGGGCCGGGCCGGACTGAGTTTGACACGGGCCGTGCTGGGCTTGGGCTTACAGTTTTTTGTTTCGCAAACGGGCTGTCAAAAACACCCGTACAGGACTCTGGTTACCGCAGTCAAAACTCGAGGCAGTTTGTACAGTGTGATCGGTCTCATTATTTCTCCGTGAAACTTTTGAACATATGACACGTATCGCTCCTGCTGGCGATCTTAGCAAGCAATATGTTATAACGCGGGCGAATTTAAAACACATGCGTGCGAGTTCCGAGAGATTAAGTTTATATTTTAGGAAATGTAAACAAACTAAAAATTTATTTAGAAAAATATAGTGTGTTGCGAATCTTATTAGTCGTGAGCTAAAGCCAAAACCTAGGATTAAAAAACAGATGGTTAAAGACGTTGTAAACTCGACGATTCCAAGCTGCATTTTATTGCCAAATTCAGATGACCGAACTTTTCATCTTTAGAATTTTAGGAGTAACCGTAGGAATAGATTCGTTAATTTTATACATTTACTGCCTTCTTCCTCAATTTTGTATTTTGTCTATTTTGTCCAGTTAAGCTTTTTACTACGGTCTAAGAATCTTCGAGAGAGATTAAGAAAATAACGGCCTTGCGGATTTTCCCCAATCCAGGTATTTGGGACTATGTCACCAGGACCCTCAGCGAACGAAAATTGCATGTCCATGTGGAGTAGACGCGCACGCAACTTTCACGCCTCCTGTGGTCTGACTACCCCCGTAATTAGGACCCCATTGGCCAAGCAATCAAAGGTGGGAAAAGTTGGGGGTGCGTAGGCGAGCGTCTTTTTCACCAGACTCAAAAAATTGCGGCAGAATTATTTTGTACCTCGCTACCGAGCAAAATTCGCATTTGTTATTTTTACCCTTTTATTTGTGTCTTTGAATAAACTGTGTTAACTTCAAATTGAAATTCTTACCGTTTGAATTTACCGACCTTTCCCGCTTAAATAAATGAAGATATGTCACACTTTGCCTTCAGTGTCGGCATCTGGCACCGTTTCAGAGAAGCCTTCAGTCAAATTCAAAGTGACAAGCTTTTCTGGAACAGTCTTTGGCGTTCAATGTTTACATAAATACAGTGTTGCCAATGACCGGAAAATTTCCCGGTTTTCCGGCATTTTCGATACAGTCGGGAATTTTTCGGGGAATCGGAAAATTCTGGAACGATCCATTTTAGTAAGATTTAATTATCTTTAAACATTTCTTAGAAAAATTTTCATGAAATGACATCCAATAATAATGTGTTCTGGCTGTAGACAGTAGTGTAGTCGAGGCCCAGCGGGGCCTGGCGGTGCCAGGCCTTTTATTTGTTAAAAGATAAATAATTCTAAAATTGGTGATCTGAGAATCAGATATTTCAAATCTACCATTTTTTCCATTCCTGGCGTATTCGGTAAATTGCGTCGTATTGGCCTGTTTATGAACAAAGGGAGCCTGCTGGAGAGGATCGGTCAACGCGAGCCTGGCGATAGTTTACCATAAAATAGGCTAATGGGTCAATAAAAATGGGCGGGGAATAAGCTTTTCAACTCAAAACTTAATTTCCTGGGCACGGGACGATTCCGCACCAGATCAGGTATGCCGTTCTCCCACTACGCAGCTTCCCCTTTCTGTTCTCTCCAGCGGGAAAGGGGAAGCCGCGTATTTGCCACGTAGTGAGGGAACTGCACCCAGGTATCCGGTGCGGAATTGACCGTCGCCCAATTTCCTCAGAATTGTGTCCTGAACATCCACACAGTATATTGAGAATTTAATTTTTAAAAAAGAATAAAACCCACTTCAGGACAACAATAAAGTTATATTTATGATAATAGATGGATTATCATATTTGGAACTTCCTGTCTAAAGTAAGTCTTTGTTGTAGGATTTTACAGTTTACAGTCTATACTTAATACCCATGATTATTAAGAACAACTGAGTCTCGGAGTCTGAGTCTCACGCACTTTTTGGCACTTTTTGCCTGCTTATGAACAAAGGGTGCCTACTGTGGGAAGGGTCAGTTAGATGGGGAATGATCACGGACTTGGAAAAAGATTCAAAAAGCAAGCTCCTCAACTCAACACTTTTCCTCATAATTCTGTCTTGAACTTCGAGAGAGGTGGTGCTTTTGAATTTGCTTGTGTTTTCAGAAGTATGTGCGCTTCTCTTCCTAAACTCTAAGGTAAGTGAATACAACTTCATACTAATTTAAAGTAAGGCAATGTCGTTCAGGAATAATGCGATAAGAAATTTACCCTTTAGGGGGGTCTGGCGATTTAAGCAATATACAATTTAGCGAAAAGTAAAAAATTCGACTGACAGCTTTTAGTTTATTTCATTTTATTTCACACAAGTTTTTTGCGGCCTATTTTTTTTAATTTTGATGCTTAAGTATGGTAATTATACAGGTTTTAGGGCTTATTTATCACATAAATTTATAAAAGTATTTTATTTTCATTTCGAATTTTGATTTTCAAAGTGAAAAAGTATGAAAAAATATTTTATGTACATTATAGAATGGAGAAGAACTCTATTTCTACATTGTGAAATTTTTATATAATCGAGTTAGATGTACTCGAAATAAGTTTTAATTTCAATTTACATAAGAAAAAGGTTCACTAGCAAAATATATATATTGAAATGAAACCTAAGATAAGGAAAATGTAACATTTATTTGCAAGGAGAAAATGAGAAAAATTCAATATCTTAGTCGTACCAAAGTTTCAAACATCACAATAACAATTGTTAAGCAATTTTCAAAATCGTTATTTTAGTATCTAAACTAACAATTTTGCCGCGAGACTCCAAGATGTTTCACCCATTTCTTCGACCGTTGATATAATTTCAAATTTGATCAAGTTTTCTTTCTTCTGTCTTACGGTTCAAAAAAACAAACAGAAAAAACGATTCTAGTTGTTAAAAAACATCGTCTTTATTTTCTACGTTTCGGCTCTCAATGCGGGCCTTCATCAGGAAAGTTTTTCACTTTGAAATAAATAGTGTTCTTATAATAACTTAAAACTAAAATACAAATAACTTACTAAGTTACGCTTTCAGGTTCATTTCATGGGCCTCTCAGCAACAAACTGTCCTATCCTTCAAGGAGCACCTTTGGGTCTTCTTGTTTGGTCGGATTCGATATCGAAACAACTTTGTTGTTTCTTTACCCCATCTGCAAAAATTTTTCCAAGCCACATCCTACAACAGAATCGCTCATATTCTTCCTTGAACTAAGAGATATATTGAATAACTTTGGAACTAATTAACATTTTTCAAAGTTCGTGGGCTCACCTAAAAGGTAAGTCTCCATAGTATCTGGCTAAATTATAACCATATTTGTAGAATTTTCCCCGTAGATTCTACCCTAGGGTCAAACTTGGTGCAAAAAAGTATCAAAAATATGATAAATAATGATTTTTTTTAAATTTTTGTATGCATTTATGCATTTTTGAAATTTGGTGAATTTTTCGCACCAAGTTTGACCTTCAGGCAGAATCTGGGGGAAAAATTCTGAAAATATCTTGCAAATTTTGAAGCATACTATATGAGACTTAAATTTAAAATGAGCCGAAGAACTTTTAAACATGTTATTTATTTCCAGAGTTATTCCATTTTTTCGAATACATTGAAATTTGATATTTTTTTTGCAATACCTTTTTATAAAATTAAAGTTTTGTCTTCATTTCCGCCGGTAGTGTATATCTCACTTTTTATATAATCTCTATCTTGATATCTATAACATACAGGGTGTCTACTCACCTGGGAAACCTGGACAACCTAGAAGGTTCAGGAAATTCTCATATACCTGGAAAAAATTGAAAATGTCAGAGATTGTTTTTTTTAAGTCAGGGAGCTTTTTCGAGCATACTTAAGTTTTTTTAAAATTGTAATATGAAATTGAACAAGAATGTTTTTTTTATTTGAGAAAGTAACTTGTATAGTACTGGATTTATACTAATTTAAATGAAATTTCTTTTTATCATTTTCACTAATCTCAGGAAAATAACTTTTATACGAAGTATTATTATGTCAAATATGCACTGAATTAGGTATGAAGATAAAATAAAAATTTGGTTTAATTATTAGGTGGAGTCTGCACAGCCGGCGCCGGCAACGAACGATGTTATCGGCTGTTTTTCACAAGAAATGAAATACGAAATAAAAGCGAATTACGTTTACAGACATGCAAATACCTTAAAATATAATTTTCAAGGTAAAAACTGATAAAGATCATGTTTACAAAAAGAAAAATAATCTGTTCGCATTTTTTTTTCATCAAAATGCGGTGAGAGTAGACGTTGGCAAGGGGTGGGAGTTTGACCACCTTTTTTTCTGTGACCAATCACAGGGGTCCCTTCCCGCCCCGACGAGACGTTGGAGAAGGGTACGGGTTTGACCAAAATTATTTCTGTGACAAGTGACGAAGGTCCATTTCCGCCCCCACGAGACGTTGGAAAGGGGTAGGAGTTTGACTAAAATTATTTCTGTGATCAGTCACACGGCTGCCTCCTCGCCTCCCACGAGACGCTTGAAAGGGGTAGGGGTTCGACCAACATTATTTATATAACCAGTCACAGGGGTGCCTTACTGCTCCAAAGAGACGTAGGAAGGGATCAGAGTCTTGATCAACATTATTTCTGTGACCAGTCACAGGGGTGTCTTCCCGCCCCCACGAGATGTTGGAAAGGGTTAGAGGTTTGACTGAAATTCTTCCTGTGACCAGTTGCAGGGGTGTCTTCCCGCACTCACAAGATGTTGGAAAGGATTAGTGGTTTGACTAGATTTATTTCTGTGACTAATCACAGGAGTGCCTTCCCGCCCGTATATGATTTGAAAAAAAATGTAAATATAACATTTTTCTTCTTGAAAACATGGTTTTTTGAAGTTTCGACATTGACACTTTAAATGTCAATAAATGTTGAAACTAAGTATTGATATAAAAAAAACTGCTTGTGACACGTCATTTTTTCAAAAATACTAAATAAGCAATCACTGCCAAGGACTGCCCGTATAACTGACGTCAGATCAATAATAAAAGCTCCCATTCCCTCAAGTTTTTTTCCACTTTCAAAAATTAAATTTAAAAATATTTAAACCTAATATTGATTGATTTCTGGTGAAAATAAACTCAGTTTAACGGCCTTTACATGATGCAGTAATTATTTTACGTATTCATGTCGCGTGCAAATTCTCCATTTAACTATTTACAAGTGGATAATAAATTTGGATTATTTAAGTATTACGTAATGTATTTGTTTAAAACTTGAAATTTTCAGGGAATTTTAATCCGGTATTTGACTAGACACCCTCTGACGTAGAGCTTAACTAATTAAGCAGTTTTTGATTTTACAAATTCTACAAAATTTTGCAACCTTTCTAATGAATAGGAAAAAATTGTTTCCGAGTATGGTCATACATTGTGATGGGTTCAAATCCCCACTAAGACACTCAAAAAGAGATTTTTTTGACTACGTGATATTTTTTTAAGCGTATGTTTGTTGTAAAAGACTCGAGTAATTCCTCTCAAAGGACGATAAAAAATTCAAAAAAACTTTCTTAAACAACTTTTCTCCTGCTTTTGAGAATATATTCTCGACAGAAGAAATATTCAGGAGTTTCGTAAAATAGAAATGAAGTGGGTCGCATTCAGATTTATCTGTTTCTCGTTTTGGAAGCGACATCAGTCTCTAGTCATAAACAAACTTATGCAAACCTGTATGCGCTCATCGTGCCATTGGCATAGTGAATAGCAACACAAGCATCTAAAGAAACGTGCAAGGAATGTGTTGAACGTCTGTAGAATTCATAACGGTATAAATGGTATAGCCTCATTTGCGTAAAGTCACCAATTAACAAGTTTGCAATTCGCATCTCAACGGTTTTCTTCTCATTTCCTATTTTCTTTTTACTCGCAATTTCGTTTAATTCATCGAACAACATTGACCCAATATCGAACCTGGCAAACTAGTGCGGTTCTTAATATTGTTGAACAAGTTTATTATTATTGCTCAAAAGTTACACCTTTATGAGATGTCAAACTGACGTATACTAATAAACTATCACAATGACATGACAGAGAAAGGCGCGAGACAAAAAACACGCGAAAATCAAGCGGCAATATAGATTATTATTATTAATTTCCTGTGGGCCTATATCGCTCTTGCCATAAAAAATTGAATTTCCTGGAGGTATCATAGTTATATGAGTCTTCTGATCTTCGATTTATACCAAGATCGCGATAAGGTTCCGAAAGGTCGTGAATTATTGCTTCTGTTAGGGTTTCGAAGGTTCTTATCAATTATTCTTCCTAACTCCTGTCGTGTGTAATGACGCTATTGTGGGCGAAACAAGTACCATCTATCCTTGAAATGGGTGCAGCTACTCTGG
The DNA here is from genome assembly GCA_032362435.1 of Melikaiella ostensackeni. NCBI lineage: Eukaryota > Metazoa > Arthropoda > Insecta > Hymenoptera > Cynipidae > Melikaiella > Melikaiella ostensackeni. The sequence continues at coordinate 68,042,161 of JAUMHM010000031.1, forward strand.
GTTCATGACCGCTAAAATCGAATTCTTTTGGGTATATGTATTTAAAGTTTAATTTTGAACTTATCAATAGTTTCTAATCTGATGCGAAATACCTGATTGCATAATTCTATTGAACCATAACTTATGATGAAGATGAAAGATAAATAAGGTATGAATGAAGCACCCCTGGCAAAATTATCTATTAGAGAATGAAAAAAAAATTCTGATTGGATAATTTCCATACTGAAGGCGATTAGAGGTTGCGAAGAAATTGCCTGTCGGATTTTCCAAACTGGACCAACTGGCTTTACGTCTGCTATTATACTGAATGCATATTCTTAGATATATTATAGTCTCTATAGCACAAAGGGCGTAACCGAAGACTTTCAAGATCCAAGATATTAGCAGTTTCCTATGATAGTTCAGCCTTGAATTTCTCCTTTTTGCATATGTGCTTAGACCTTCCTCAGAAAGTCGATCAATAATATGATTGAGGTCATAAACTACATAATGAAAATTGCAAATTTATGGGACTCGACACTTATGGGTTACGCCTTCTTCTTCCTCCTCTAAGGAAAGTAAAAACTTGATTCTAAAGAATGCAGATAAACAATATGATGATGGTTATTGAAAGTTGTTATTTAATTAAGGTAAGTAGCCAGTTCTCACGAAATCTGAAAGAATCGTTTTTGCTGCAACGGTATTCAACTGATAAGAAAATCTGTATCAATATGAGGAAACAAAAGACTGTTACATTCTTGGATCATTATGCTGCAGTGAAAAATAAGAAAACCCGCAACTTACATTTGGGATTTTGCACCTGATTCGCAATTGTTTCCAATATATTTCAGCGAAACACAATTGTGATTCATGTACCAAATCCCAAATATAAGTTATGGGTTTTCTTGCTTTGCACGGCAGTATGTTGCAGATCAAATTGATACTTTCAGATTTACTGTTTGTTGGAAGATTCTGTAAAAAATTTCTAAGATGAAATGTCCTTTCTCTCAACCTCTTTTTGAAAGAACTGGAGCTGAAAACGATAAGAAGTTTTACTCCTCTTCCTTTGAACCAAATTTTGCAATGAATTCACTTGAACGTTTCTCTCAATAGTTACAAGTCACGATTTGTAATCATGCAGTATACATGGACTCGACTTTCGTAAATTATATTTATTCCTCTGGTCTATAATTACCCCTAATATTCTTGCGGAACGCATTTTGTAAGCGATTCTTCGATCATCTAACATCCTTAGGATTTTGCATTGAATTTTCTCTCAAGTCAGGCTCGGATTGGTACATCGGGAAATTGGACCCGTTTATTCTAATCACAGAAAATCCTAGGGTTTTACTTTCATCTTGAAGTTGTATCAAAGTGATTTGCAGCAGACTGATACTCAGTTGATTAAAATGATCCAGATATGGTATCAAAATTATAAGTGACAAGTGAAAATTGACATTTGATGCACGTGTCAAATGTCAAAGTTTACCTTATAGCACCTTATAGCACCTTAGTGGCCATCCGCAAATTACGAAAGGTGTTTTTCCAAAATTTTCACCCCCCCCCCCCTTACCCATGTAAGATACCGTAAGATTTAAT
>JAUMHM010000031.1:68044267-68062865 GCA_032362435.1 Melikaiella ostensackeni
AAGATTTTATAAACTTACAATAGGGAACGAACATACATATAAATTCTGTTAATTAGGTAAACGTAGAACCTTGATGAAATTATGAAGAAGTTCGATTGGAGAAGGCAAATTTTCCAATCGAACTTCTTCAAATAAACCTATGGAAAACGATTTTACGGTTTCTTCAATTAATTAAATTAGTTTTAATAGAGAAAATTTCCAGCTTTCTAACATAATAGTTTTAAAATATTCAAAATGAACTTCAATGTTTGCTTAAACTATTATTCATTAGTCTATTAATTATCCAAATTCCTAATTATTTATCGCAGGCTTCCCAATAAGAAAATCCAACTATTTTTCTCTGAAAAATAGTTTTTTTTTTGGTAGAAAATTCTTCTTTGTTTGTAGAAATTTTATCCTTTTTGGTTAAAAAATAACTGTTTGCTAGAAAATTAATCTGTTACGGTTGAGTATTTAACTATCTTGTTGAAAATTCGTCTTTTTTGTTGAACTTAACTGTTTTTGTTTTAAAATTAAAATGGTTTTTAGTTGAAATATCAACTATTACATTCTTTGTTGAGAATTCATCTTCTTTGCTTGAAAATTCAACTACTTGGTTTAAAGTCGAACTACTTTGTAAAAATTCATTTTTTTTGTTGCAGAGTCATCATTTTAGTTGAAAGTTTCTTTCTTTGGTTGAAAAATCGTTTTTTTTTGTTGTAGAAAATTTATCTTTTTCAGTAGAAAATTCCACTATTTAATTGAAAATTAATGTATTTTGTTGACAATTTATCTTTTTGGTAGAAATATAATCTTATTAGTTGAAAATTCATCTATTTGATAAAAAAATTATGTAATTTGTTGGAAATTCGTCTTTTTGCGAGAAATATAATGATCTTGGCTGAAAATTCAACTATTTGATTGAAAATTAATGTATTTTTTTTAAATTCGTCTTTTTGCGTTGAGTTTAATTATTTTAGATTTAAAATTAAAATATTTTTTGGCTGAAATATCAGCCATTAAATTTTTCGTTGAGAATTCACTTTTTTTGGTTGAAAATTTAACTGTTTGGTTGAAAATCTATGTAATTTGTTGAAAGTTTACGTTTTAGGTAGAAAAATTAATCTTTTTGGTCAAAAATGCAAACGCTTGGTTGATTATTTGTTTTTAGTTGAGAATTCAACTGTTTTGTTGAAGATTCGTCTCTTTTATTTGGATTTAACTCTTTATGATTTAAAATAAAAATATTTTTTAGTTGAAATATCAAGTATTATATTTTTTGTTGAGAATTCATCTGTTTTGATTGAAAATTCAAGTACTTTGTTGAATTACTATTATTATTACTATTATACCATTACTTTGTTATAATTTCATTTTTTGTTAAAGATTCATTATTTTATAGTTGGAAATTCGTATTTTTTGATAGAAAAATAGTATTCTTTGTTGAAAATCTATCTTTTGCGATGTAATAGGCAATTATGTCGTTGAGAAGTCGTTCTTCTTCATTGACAATTAATCTGTTTTAGCTGAAGAATCAACTATTTTATTGAAAATTCGTTTTTCTTGGTTCAATTCAATTATTTTAGATATAAAATTAAAATATTTTCTGGTTGAAATATCAACTATTATATTTTTCGCTGAGAATTAATATTTTTTGGTTGAAAATTTAACTTCTTTGTTGAAAGTGAAAGTACTTTGTTGAAAAATCATTTTTTTTTTTGTTAAGGATTTATCAGTTGAGCCGAAAATTCATCTATTTGGTTAAAAAATTATGTAATTTGCTGGAAAGTGTTTTTTTTTGCGAGAAATATAATGATCTTGGCTGAAAATTCAACTATTTGTTTGAAAATTAATGTATTTTGTTTGAAATTCGTATTTTTTTTGTTGAATTTAACTGTTTTAAATTTGAAATTAAAATATTTTTCGGCTGGAATATCGGCCATCACATTTTTTGTTGAGAATTCACCTTTTTTGGTTGAAAATTTAACTGCTTGGTTGAAAATATATATAATTTGTTGAAAGTTCACGTTTTAGGTAGAAAAATTAGTCTTTCTGGTCAAAAATGCAAACGCTTGGTTGATTATTTGTTCTTAGTTGAGGATTCAACTGTTTTGTTGAAGATTCGTCTCTTTCATTTGGAATTAACTTTTCATGATTTAAAATAAAAATATTTTTTGGTTGAAATATCAACTATTATATTTTTTGTTGAGAATTCAACTCTTTCGATTGAAATTTCAATTGAAATTATTATTATTACTACTATTATTTTTATTATACCATTACTTTGTTATAAATTCCTTTTTTGGTGAAGATTCATTATTTTAGTTGAAAATCCGTTTTTTTTTTGGATGAAATTCATTTGAAATTCATGTATTTTGTTGAAAATTCGTATTTTTTTATAGAAAATTGGTATTCTTTGTTGAAAATCCATCTTTTGCGATTTAATAGGTAATTATTTCGTTAAAAAGTCATCCTTCTTCATTGAAAATTAATCTGTTTTAGCTGAAGATTCAACTATTTTATTGAAAATTCGTCTTTCTTGGTTTAATTCAATTATTTTGGATATAAAATTAAAATATTTTTTGGTTGAAATATCAACTATTGCATTTTTCGCTGAAAATTAATATTTTGGTTGAAAATTCAACTACTCTGTTGAAAGTGAAACTACTTTGTTAGAAAATCATTTTTTTTCGGTTGAGGATTTATCAGTTAAGCTGAAAATTCATCTTTTTGTTTGAAATTTTAACTATTTTGTAGAAAGTTAGTTTTTTTGGTTGAAAATTTATGTATTTTGTTAATAATTCATCTTTTTTGGTAGAAAATTAATCTTATTGATCAAAAATTTATGTATTTTGTAGTAAATTCGTCTTTTTGGCTTGAAAATTCACCATTTTAGGTGAAACTTTTCTTCTTTATTGCCTGAAAAATCTTTCTTAGATGAAAATTTAACTCTTTTGTTTAGAAATTCATGTATTTTGTTGAAAATTCATCTATTTGATTAAAAATTCATCTGTTTTGTTGAAAATGCAAAACTTTTACTTGAAATTTCAGGCATTTAAAGCGTTTCAAGTTAATTTGAGTTGAAAATTCCTTTTTTCCATGTGTTTGAAAAAAAAACGTGACTTTCGGTTGCTAGGATCGTGGAGTTGGACTAGTCAATTTTTCGATTCACTAGATTGGATCATTTTTATAATAAATGGAAGGTTGAATTGAGCTGCAGCACTTCAGATATCTTAGGATTTACTGTGATTTCGAATTTTTCGTGAACTTTTTTTTATAGATTGTTTTGTAGCAAACAATTTGCTCTCTCTAATTTTCTTGCAAAGAATATTATTATACACAAAGTTGCTTCTTCGCTATAATCAATTAAGAATTACTGATAATTGCTAAGGAAATCCGGAGATGCAGTCGATGAGTTTGATCGTCTATATAATTGTGGGAAGTGAACCACGCCTTCGAAGCTTCCTAGATATCAAGTCCTAGAGGAAGAGAAGTTGCATGTTGAAAGTTAGGGGGCGAGACGAAGTAACGAGTCTAGTTCATCCGAGTGACCGTCCGACATAAAATGTTGAAGTGAAAGGAAATACATCGTATAGTAGTTGAACTAGAAGAGCACGAAAAAAGCGAGATTAATGAGGTGCTTGGGTGTAATATATAGTTTTTTAGAGCCTTTGGCCCAAATCGAAAATCTACCAAGAAAAGTGAAACTACGTCCTTTCCTCTAAAGATTAGTGTAGCATCAATGCTCGCCTAATGATTTTCATATTTGCTCATTTTTTTATGCCTACTCACTCAGCACTTCATGAAACTTGCCAAGAATGAATGCTGCAAGATCAACTTGTTTGACTAATGACTCAAAAGGGAAAGCATAGTGCATGTTTTTTAACAAGTGCTTTGAAATTTATGTGTATCAAACTTAAATTAATCAAACTATTTCAAGTCATCATGTATTGAGGACACACAAAAATCATTAACTCAATCTTGTATCAAAAAAATTATTCATATCAATGTTGCAATTGAAGCTTGCTCTGCAATTGAATTGTCACCTGAGAATGTGAAATATAAGAAAAAAAGTGACTTCTGAAAAACGACATGATGCAATTTCTGCAGAGCAGACTTCAATTATTAGTTAGATATTTCATATAAAATACTACATTCTACACATTTCTTTTGAACTTTCTAATTAAATGCTATCATTAATTAACTACTTCCTGCAATTTTATTTGTACACATTGTTGCAAGCCAGATTGGAAAGTTATTAATGTCAAGACTTGCGGTAGCAAACCGTTGCCAAGTACAAAAACAAAACAAAAATACGGCAAATCTATTTTCTCGACAGATTGTGGATATTTAACTTTTGTTGGATTGACGGCGAAATTCTTTATCGATTTCAATGAACCTTGGCAGAGAGCCGTAAAATGCAAAAATAATTGAGTTTCGTAAACACTTGAGCTTGATAAAATCAAAATTGTAAAATTTTCACTTTGGAAGACCGTGAAGAAGTAGAACTTTTTACCTTTGCCAATGGCTACATACAAACCTATCCAATAGATTGACACAAAATTGAGAATGGACATGCACGGAATTACTTTCTAGTGCTATTATTCAGGAATTTACAATATCTGCATTAGTTCAAAAAATTTTAAGGATTTTATAAAAGAGGAAAAATGCTCTTTCCCTTTTGTTCACTATGGTACCGATTAGCACTAAAGTTCAAATGGTCATGAGCAATACTCTTTTATACTGCTAAGTTTGAGGAACTTATGATAACTTTATTTGTTTATTAAATATTATTGTTTCTATGTAATTAAATTTTTTTGCGTTTTTCTTTTGCTCACGGCTACAGCGAAGTTTATTGAGCCAATTAACGTAAAATGTAAATTTGTAAAAAAAAAAATTTTTCAAAAAATTTATAAAAACGTAAATTTCAGACGGAAATTTAGAAAAATTGTTTGTAAAGAAATTTTTTCGAATAGTAACAACGTAGATTTATTGAATGTATTAGACAATTTCTTTAGAAAAAGAGAGAAAAAAGAAAAAATTATAAGCTGTATAATTATAGAGAACGTTATTAACTAAAGGAGAGCATCTTCAGAATAAATTTTAGTTATATTTGTAGCGGTGATATACATTTAATTTCGCCAAGCTATTATAATTTGAAAAAAAATTATTATAAATAATTTATCTTAATTTTCTTCTCAAATTTTAATCCTACAATAACATTTTAAAAATTGATTTTTCAATACTCTTGATCTATTAATGTTAATTATTATTTTTTTATTTTACTTACCCAAGTTTGTTTTCAGAACTTTATTTGATTGTACTTAGTCAAGTTTTTGCATTGTATATGTTTTTGGTGGGTTTAATAAAAGTTATGAGACCAAATCCGTTCTAAATCAGACAGGCAATGCAACTTCAAGTCACAGAATCATTCGCCTCTTAAATATGTTGTTCTTGAAAAAAAATAAGACTGCACGTATTTTACCGTTTTGAGAAAAAAAATCATTTTCACGAAGTTATGAGTATTTAGAATTTTAGGGTTGTTTTTCAAAAAAATACAATTTTTTGCTTTAAGCCCTTATAATTTTTGACCTAATTGAGATATTTAAGTTTTCTTTCTTGACTTTTATGATGCTAATTGTTGCCTTTTGAAATCCGTCAGAAAATTAGAAGAATGTCCAAAATTAACCTAAATGTTAACAATTGTCCTCACCAGTATCAGCATAGAATCTTAAATATCTCAATTAGGTCAAAAGTTATAGAGGTTTAAAGAGAAAATTGGTGTTCTTTGAAAAACAATCCTAAAGTTTTGAATTGACTATTCCATACAATATGGAATCAAGCCTGTTTTTTTATCGATTTCGACATTTTGACTTTTGGAAATAAAATAAATAAAAGCAGGCCATTTTGCAGCCTGTAATAAAATTTTATAGAATTCTCTGAAATATTTACTATTGTGTAGAATTTGCTAATACTGCTTCCTCATAGAGGAAGCTTTCTAATGATGAAAATTTTCGAACTTCATTTTTTGACATATCTTGACATAATTTGACTTCAGGAGTCCGAAAATGAGATTATTGAAAAATGTAAGTGTGTGTGTGTGTATGTCAACAATACTCTTTTTATGATAACTCGAAAACAAGGAGAACTAGGGTCATGAAATTTGGAGGGATTGTAGTCCTAGATAATGCCTATTATTTATGAAGTTTAGAGCTGGATCGGATAAGTATAAATTTTTTTATATTATATATTTTTCTCAAAAATCGTTTTAGATGTGAATTTTTTTGCAATTTTTATTATATTAGGGAAAAATTTATACGTTGATTTTTATGAAATGCATTCATTTTTAACAAAAAGGTTGAAGTTCATTTATGAAATATCGTGAGAATGGCAGAAAATGAGTTTGAAAAATTCGAAAATTTAAGAATTTTTATGGCAGTATTGTCAGTAATATCAGGCTCTATAACCCAATTCTTTCGAACACGGGGTGGTATTTAGATGATATAATTCAATAGAATGTTTATAGCTATCTCTACACAGAAATTTGTATTCTAAAAATTTTCTGAAGTTCTTGATTTTTCGTTTATAAATAATTTTTTTTTCAAATATCAGGAATATAGCAACATATTAAGTACCAAATTTCATTCGTTATAAAAAGACAAACTGATGTATTTTACTGGCCTGTATGACCACATAATATTATGATATATACAGATTTGTCAATTTGTTTAACGTTTAAACGATAACAAATTCTCAATTTATGAAATACACCAATATTTCAAGTATAAAATTTATTCGTGTTGATGAAATGAATCTATTAGATTATATAAAAACCTTCTATGACCTATGAAAAATAAACAATAAATAATAAATAATAATAAGAAATAAGAAATATAAACAATAAATAATAAGAAAACGCAGGCGGAATCGCCTTTTCCATCCCCTCAGGCTCCTTTCAAATACAAAATTACCTTTTCCATCCCCTCAGACTCCTTTTACAATCCAGAAAACCCTTTCCAACCCCCCTGACTCAATAATTCTTTCAAAGAATTATTTATCCGGGAAGTATTTGTAATATAAAAACCATTGTAAAATCTTGAAAATCAATAAAGATACTAAAATAAAAAATTTTTCATAGTCACTAACAAAAAAAAAACAACTTAAGAAAATATAACTTTTACTACCAATATTAATTTCATAAGTAAATGAGTATTGAATGGATTATAATTTTCAGGTGTTGCGTTCTTATTCAGTAAACAAGTATATCATAGTAGTATTTTATCATGAACATATAAAAAATTTCATATATAAAAAAATTCTTCATACAGACTCACCGAACTTGATTCCATATTGTACGAGGTGTGGCTATTAAGTAACTAGACTGATTTTTTTTGCCGCTTACTCCAAAGTTGAAGGTTGTACGACCCTCAGTACGACAGTAACCTTTCTTCGAAGTTGACCGTCTATCTGAGCTCCGCCGGAATTATGTTGAATGCAAAAGTAGAACAGCGCGTCAACGTGAGATTCCTTGTGAAACTTGGAAATCCGTTACATAAACGTATAATTTATTGAAGGAAGTTTATGGTGACGCGTGACTATCTCGAACTCAAGTTTTCGATTGATATGAAAAATTGAAGGAGGGGTGGTAAGTGACTGAAGACGCTTCGCATCCCATCTGTCCTCGCACTTCGAAAACCGACGGTAACATCGAAAAAGTGAGTGAAATTATTCGAACAAATCGATGCCTGAACTTCGAGCAATTGCTGACTTAGTGAACATCGATGAAGAAACTGTTAGACAAATTTTTAATGAAACTTTACACAGGAAAAAAGTTTCTACTAAAATCGTGCCGAAATTGCTTACTCCTGAGCAAAAGGAAGCTCAAAGCAACGTTTGTGCTGACATTCGTGAGAACATCGAAAATGATCCAAAGTTTCTGGAAAATGTAATAGTTTGTGACGAATAATTGGTTTTTCAATGCGACGCTAAAACAAAGCGTCAATCCATGCATTGCAAGAGTTCTAGTCCATCGAGACAAAAGAAAGCACGGATGTGCAAGTCGAAATTCAAAGCAACGATGATAGTTTTTTTTTTATATCCGAGGAATCATTCACATTAAGTGGGTATCTCAAGGTCATACTGCTAACCATGTGTACTATAAGGAAGTTTTGACAACTCTTCGTAAACGCGTAAGAAAAAAAAACCTGAAATGTTGAAGAACGGCACCTGGATTCTTCTCCAGACAACGCGCCAGCACACAAGGCGCTGCCTGTCCAGAGGTTTTTGGAGAAGAACAAGATTTCCGTATTGGGGCATCCACCGTACTCACCTGACCTAGCCCTATGTGATTTTTTTCTCTTCCAGAAAATCAAGTCTGAGCTAAAAGGAACCAGATTCGAGTCGATGGATGCTGTGAAGGAACGAGTGGCGTGGCTCATGAAAAACCGCTCAGAAAAAGACCTGCAACATTGCTTCAAACGTTCGAAGATGCGTATGGAGCGGTGTATGGATCGAAGAGGAGACTGCATTGAAGGGAATAACATTTTTATTGAATATTTTGGTAAATAAAACTTGTTAGAGCATCATTCCGGTTATTTAATAGTCCCACCTCGTATGTAGCAGTCGAAATACTCATAACTTCGCTAAAATGATTCTTTTTCAAAACGATAAAATAAGTGTCGTCTTATTTCCTTTGAAAAATAACATATTTAAGAGACAAATGATTCTGTGTTTTGAGGTTGCGCTGACTGTCTGATGTGAAACGGATTCGCTCATGAGTTGATTAGATTCCATATTTAATTATGAAAAATGCAGTTAACTATCATTTAACGAGGACTATGTAAATCATTATCTTTTTGTGAGGCTGTCTGGAAGGTAAATGAAACAACTTGTATACAGAAATGACTAGCATCAGGGAAGTGAAAGAAAGAATAAAGCGATAAGAATCGTGCAGGAGGGATGAAATGGCTTAATGAGATACCTGCGATCTTGAAATACGTTCACACCTTCAGGGCATGCCTTGGTGATGCTATCACACTGCACATAGCTCATAATGCGGTTGGTTGCAGGAACCGTTCAATGAATTCTTTTTCCCATGACTATCATGATATATAAAATAAAAATAATCTATACTCGTTGACTCGTGGCACTTATTCATCGTTTGCTCTGAAACAAATTTAAAAAATCGTTGTCTGTTGCAAACTTCATGAACAAAAAAGGAATAAACGCGCCTTGTTCTTTAGCCTTACGAAAAAATATTATAGGAAAATCAGTATAGGCCTTTAATGATTATACTTATTATTTATTTATTGTTATATATTTATATGCATTATATTTTGCGATTACAGAAAAATTATTATAGAACATCAGTATAAGCAGCAAATCAGTATAGAAGTAAATAATTTTAAAATATTGGAAGAATTGTTGAAGAAAATAGTGAAACTACGAACCAATGATTTATTTATTTACTAAGCGTAGGATTTCAAATTATTTTCAGGAATTTCCCAGATTTCAAGGAATCTTATAGAATTTCAAAAGAGTTCAACGATGGCAAGAGATATGCAGGAATTTAAAAAATTTCAAAGAATTGTAAAGATTTCAACTTATTTTAAAAGATTCCAAAGAATTTTAAGGGATTTTAAGAATTCCAAGGGATTTCTGCAAATCTTTTAGGATCTCTCCAAAGAGTTTTAGCTCGATTTTAAGGAATTTCTGGAAAACTTTGCAAATAAATGAAATTCGAAGGAATTCCTAACGATTCCCAATATTTTAAGGGATGTTAAGGTATTTCAAGGAATTTCACAAGATTTAAAGGATCTATTGAATATAGAAATTCATTATAAAGAAAAAAATTGCAAAATAATCAGCATTGAAATAAATAAGATAAAAATATTGAGGGAATTAATGTAAAATGTAGAGAAACTACAAAGGAACGATTTATAGTATTTCAGACTACTCATATTCTTATATGGATGTACACAAATACTTTTAGATCCATTAAAATTTTTTGAAATCTGTTTGAATCAATATAAATCCCTTGAAATCTCTAAACCCCTCTTGAATTCCTTTGAAATCTATGAAATCGTTGAAATAGTTAGAAATCTGTGGAAATCATTTGAAATCCCTTTCAATAAAGTTTAATTTATTCTGCAAAGTTCTACAGAAACTTGTTGAAATCCCTTCAGATTTCTTGAAACCTTTGTAAATACTACGAAATTGGTTGAAATCCTTTGAAATTTTTTTAATCTTCTAAAATTCGTTGGAACCTTTTAAGAAAACTGAAAACCTTTCAAATCCTTTGAAATTTTTTAAATTCCTTCATATCCCTTGAAAACATTTGAATCCGTAAAAATCCCTGAAATAAAATTAAATCTATTATCTAAGGTTGTCTAGAAATAAGTTAAAATCCCTTAAAATCCTCGGGTTCGCTAGGAATCCCTTGAAATTTCATTCTCTAGAAATTCCTTGAAATCTTTGGAAATCCTACCAAATTTCCTTGAAATAAAATTTGATTTATTTCCTGAAGTTCTCAAGAAATTCTTTAGAATCTGTTGAAATACCTTTGATTTTTAAAATCCTTTGAAATTCCATAAAATTCTTTAAATCTTGTGAAATTCCTTGAAATGCCTTAAAATCTCTTAAAATCTTTCGAATCGCTGGGAAATCCTTGAAATTTCATTTCATTTACTTTCAGAAGTTCTTCCAAAAAACCTTGAAATCTTTGGATATCTTACAAAATTCTGTTGAATCCCTTGAAATTTTTGAAATATCTTGAAATTCAATGGAATCTGTTAAAATACATAAAAAAATCTTTCAAATCTTTTGAAATCCCGTAAAATCCTTTGAAAAGCCTTAAAATCCATGTATGTCCCTCGAAATTTTCTGGAAACCTTTGTAAATTTTTAAAATACCCTGATATGGTTCTACATCTTCGAAATCATTTGAAATCTCGTGAAATTTTCATGAAATTGGACGAAATCGCTTAGAATCCATAGAAATTCTCTATATCCTTTTGAAGTTCCTTGAAAACCGTTGATGTATGCGAAATCTTTGAACTCTTTTGGAATTCTATAAAGTTATTTGAAATCTGTGAAATGCTGTGAAACCCCTTAAAATAATTGGAAATTCTTCGTTCTCGTGAAGAATCCATGTGCCGTTCTTCCACATTTCAGTCTTTGTTTTCTTCCGCGTGTAAATTTTAATTTTAAATTTGTCTAACAGTCTCTTCATCGATGTTCACTGAGTCAGCAATTGCTCGAATGCTCAGACATAACTCAGGTAGACGGTCAACTTTGAACAAAGGTTACTGTCGTACTGAGAGTCATACAGCCTTGATATTTGGAAAGTAGGGGGCAAAAGAACATAGATCAATATCAGACCCTGCTTATTGTTGCCGAGGCCCCAAGTGAGCAGCAAAAAAAATCAGTCTGGTTATTTAGTAGCCATACCCCTTATCTAGAAAAACATGAACAAATGTCCCGCTTATCCCCGCCTTACGGTACTGAATTTTCTACAATATTTTCTCGTAAGAGTAACATCTACAAACATTTGAATCTTTTTGTTTTTATATCGATTTTGCATCTGGAATATTTTAATTAACATAATTTAGCTCTCGAGTAATTTTCTGGGGTAAGTAGTACTTATGATATTATAATTATGAAAGAGAAGATGATACCGTTAACGTCACAATTCAAAATCCGCGAAGACCCGAGTCTTGGCGACATTGACCGATGTTATTCTCGGTCCAGTTCTTGCGTTGGTCACGATTCTAATTAATGCTAATTAATTAAAGCCACGCTCGCCCATTTACGAAGCGAGGCGAGGGTGGCAGAGAGCAGGAAGCGAAATGACCGACTAGAGTATCATTGAGGAGCAATCGCAAAACGTGTCTCGCTTATTGGTCGAATGTTCCTTGAAGCAAGTCCCTGTCCCGTCTAGTCTGCACGTGCAGAAATCTCTTTTCTAAGTAGAAAAATCCCGATGGGGCAAGACTGGTTTCAGAAATTGGACATTTCTGAACGACCTACTAATTTAATACAATTCAAATTCTATTTAAAAATCCATTTTAAAAAACTACATTCTTAATTTTCAAACTTTTTTGAGAATGTAAGTCCCACATTAAATATACAGGCTTCGGACTCACGACACTATTCACACTTTTTGACACTTTTCTTAACGATGCAACTATTTTGCTACTATTTTGAAAAAAATGGCACTAATGCCAGGACAGAGTGGACGCTAGATCGGGAAACGGGGAAATCCAGGAATTGATCAGGAATTTATTTTTTGACCGGAAATTTTATAAATTTTTAGAATAAAAATCTATCCAATCACTTGAAATATCACAAAAAACATATCACATGATATAATGCAATTTGAAATGAGTTCGACATCAACTTTTTTCTTATGTTGAATTCAATTGTTATTTCAATCGTGAATTCATTTAACTTATACTGCGTGATTCTGAAATATTTTACTTTAAAAATTGTCCATTTTAGCTCTTCATTTTAAAGCGTACATTTATATTTCAAAGAATTTTGAAATCGTTTTTAAACAATTAAAAATTGAAAGCGTTTGAATTTGAAAATGTTTGAAAAAAAATGTTTTAAGTTAATCAACTGTTACAATAAATGAATTAATGCTTTTTAGCTCATCTAATTTGAAAATTTTTAACTAGAAAAAATAACAAATTTTTAATATTCAACAATATTTGACTGTTTATTAAAAATGAGCTGTTATGAATCCAATATTCAAAACTAAATTGTTTGAAATAGAAAGCCTTGAATCGTTTGAATTTAAGAATGCTCTATTTAAGAAAGAAACATTTGAATTTCAAAATTTTCATTTTGAAAGAAAGAGGAGAAATTTCGGTATATAATTTTTATCTGAATTGGAAAAGGAACTTTTTTGTTTTTTGCATTCTTAATGAGTTGAAGGCGGGCAAGTGTTGTATTTTCAATATTTTTATTGAGATTAAAACGAGGAAATTTTAGTTTTTAATTTTTGTTGAATTAGCAGAGGGACATTTTATATTTTTGAGACTTTTATTGAGTTGGAAAGGAGGAAATTTGGGTTTTTATATTTTATGAATTGAAAGAAAGATAATTTTTTATTTTTAAGATTTTCTATCGAGCTGGAAAGGAAGAGATTTGGTTTTTAAATTTCTTCTTAATTGGAAGAAAGACATTTATTAATTTTCAAGATTTTCAATCGAGCTGCAAAGGAGGAGATTTGGTTTTCAAATCTCTTTCTTAAATGAAAGAAAGACATTTGTTTAATTTTAAGATTTTTATTGAGTTGGAATGGAGGAGATTTGGTTTTCAAATTTCATTTTTAATTGAAAAAAAGACATTTGTTTATTTTCAAGATTTCATATCGAGCTAGAAAGGAGGAAATTTATTTTTTAAATTTCTCTTTTAATTGAAAGAAAGACATTTGTTTATTTTTAAGATTGTTATTTAGTTGTAAGGGAGGAAATTTGGTTTTTAAATTTCTTTTTTAATTGGAAGAAAGACATTTGTTTATTTTGAAAATTTTTATCGAGTTGGAAGGGAGGAGATTTGGTTCTTAAATTTCTTTTTTAATTGGAAGAAAGACATTTGTGTATTTTTAAAAATTTTTATCAAGCTGGAAGGGAGGAGATTTGGTTTTTGAATTTATTTTTCAATTGGAAGAAAGACATTTTTTATTATTAAGATTTTTATCGAGTTGGAAGGGAAAAGATTTGGTTTTGAAATTTATTTTTTAATTGGAAGAAAGACATTTGTTAATTTTTAATATTTTTATAGAGTTGCAAGGGAGCAAATATTGGTTTTCAACTTTTTCTGAATTGGAAGAGGCATTTTTTTGTTTTTAACACTTGTATTGAGTTGAAGGGGATACTTTTTATTTGCAACCTTTTTTCTGAATTGAAAGAGGGTAATCTTTTATTTCTAACATTTTTATTAAGCTGGAAGGGAGGAAATTTCGATTTTAATTTCTTCTGAATTGAAAGAAGAATATTTTTTTATTTTTGAGATTTTCATAGAGTCGGAAGGGAGGAAATTTTGGTTTCTAAGTTTTTGTGAGCTGAAATATAAAATCAATTGCTCAATTGTCCATTCACACTTAAACTTGCTTTACTACCATTATATATTGTTTTTATCGCTTTTAGAAGCCAACTATTCATTCCATACTCTTTCAGGACTTCCCAAAGTTTAGATCTATTCGTCTTATCGAAGGTTTTTTCCAGATCAACAAATGCACAGAAAACTCTTTTGCTTAATCTCAAACTTTTTTCTATGATCTGCCTCAAACTAAATATCTGATTCGCACATGATCTCCCTGGTATGAATCCACATTTCAGATCCAAAATCCAGATTTTCTAATCTTCTTCCGCTTTGATTTTATCCTTTCTTTCTGTGACTAGTATCTTGGCTTTTCTGTTTTTATCCCTATAATCATTTTCCAATATAGTCCTTTCCTCGTCACTAAAACATTCAATATTCAGCATTCGCGAGTACGCTCGATTTTTTTTGTTGACAGCCACGCGGAGTTCCTCATTCCACTGAGCATCTACAGCCTTTCTTCCTACAACCGTAGTACCACACACTTCAGATGTACTATTGAAGATGCTGTCCCGTAGTACTCGTATCCATGCACCCTCTACACTGAAAACATACACTCGACGAAAAAGTCCCTCTTCTCCCCCTAGGTGCATAATATACTCGTTCTAATTCAAATCTCAACAGAAATAGTTCAGAAAATGAAAGAAAAAGATTATATTTCCGCACTGATAAACATTTATGTCCTATAAAACAATTTTTGTGAGCGTCAAGTTGATTTAACTGATTATAGAACACACATTGAAGAAACTGGTTCTAGTTGACGGAAACCGTTAAATAAAAAGTGCTAAGTAATATATGACAACAAAAATGACCCATCCCCTGGGGCGATAAGTTAGCGCTTGAGTGATATTGCTAACTACAAGACGAGTTTACAAAGTCGAACCGAACCGACTTTAGTGTGAAATGGAACTTCTCGCGGAATTTCGTTCAAGGCAAAGATTAAGATTAAGAAACAATGATTGATAAAAGAGGATGACTCTAAAGATTAATCTCGCATGTCAGAAATACGAAAGTCAAGAATGACTAATTTTGATTTAGAAACAACTTTATTGCTATAGGACGACTCTGTCAGATTTAGTATAGAGAAATTGCAATTAGGTTAATGGAACCGAGATAGAATCATTTTTTGCTTTCGTTTTTTATTAAATTATCTCCAGTATATTTATTCTCATTATAACAGAGACTTAATAATGTAGGCTATTAAGTAATATTGATATTATTCTATAGTCAGTTATTTAGTTATTGTTCTTACTATTCCTGTAAGTAAATAGAAAATTTGCATGTGTCATGAATACGGAAAATAATGGTTTTATCTTGTACAGCTGCACAGGACGTTGAACTGAGTTTATTTTTACAATAAATAAATCAATAGCATGGTAAATATTTTTAAAGTTAATTTTTAAGAGTGGAAAAAAAAACATTCAGAAATGGGAGCTTTTATGATTGATGACAGCAGTATTGAGCAGTATTTTTGAAAAAATCGCGAGTCACATTCAATTTTTTCATATTGGTACTTAGTGTCAACATTTATTAATATTTCAACTGTTAGACATTTGAAGTGCATGGTGGAAGAAAATTGTTCCTAAGCGGATTCGCAAATCATCAAACATTTAAAATCTTAAATAATTTTCCATGTCTTTTGGAAAGTTGAGTAGAAATGTCTACTCATAATATCGAACAATAAAAAATTAGAGACATTTTAACATGAAATATTATGGTTGAAAGTCACCAAACTAAAAAATATATTAAATTATCTGAGCATGCTTCATTTTTTTGTGCGCTCCGTATAACGGGAGTGATCATAATAGTCACTCATTGAAATGCATTATTCCAAATCGGCATTTTCAACCAATTTTAAATAAGCTATAGGTATTTTAAATTAAAAAGTAAGCGCTTTCATCGAATGCTTAGATCATAAACTTTGAGATAAAACGTTTAAAAAAATGCATGCAAATTTTCTGTTCTTGTAATTTCAGGAAGTCAGTGTCTATGTGTACCAAAAAAATCCGACCATTTGTACCGAAATTTCGGTACACGTAGCCACGGCCTTTCAGGAATGGCATAACAAATGAAAATGTTTGAACTAGTTTTCTGGATAAGAACTGATTATTCATTTTGAAGGTAACAGTAAATAATACCGGAAAGGATAACATCGATAAATAATGAAAACGTCTCGTGATCTTATCTTCGCCTCCTGTGCCGACGGTACAGATAGATAGACATAGACTTTTTTCATGATACATAATCAGAGACTATAGTAAGCTGCTCAACAAATAATGACTTCGAATCACATACATTATTAACTCCATAAACCTACGGTTACTTTCTGCTATTATTTTCTGCCTTTTCCCATCTCATCACTAACTAAAGTGTCCGTTTTTATTTCTTTTTATCACGAATCATTGTTTCAGGTAACTCTCCCTATCTCAAGTTCCCGTTTTCAAAATTCAAATTAATTTTTTTTTGAAAAGCATTGCGATTGGAATTTTCAATTAAGATAATTTTCAAATTTAAAACAATTCAATTTTGAATGCCTTGTTCTTGCATATTTTCATTTTTAGAGCATAAATTTGAACTTAAAAAAAATCTTGTATTGTTGAAATTGAAAAGCTACTGTAAGAACGTGCAGTTTTCAATGTTTTTTTTTTCAAAATTATTCAAATTTAAATACTCTCAGTTTGAAATCGATCAATTTTTAAATAATAAAATTCATTAATTCTTAGTTTTAAACACTTATTACCAGAGATCACAGTCAGTAACCTATGGGAGAGAATTTGAAAGATTAAAGGATATTTCAAATGATTCCAAGAAACTTCTAGATTTCAAAAATTTCAAGGGGCTTCAAAAGGGTATGAAAGATATCAAAGGATATCAGAGATTTTTAAGGGATTTTAGGGAATTTCAGTTTAATTTGCAAGCTTCGCACTAACGACACTATTGCCACTTTTTGACACGTTTTTTAATAAAGCAACTATTTTTCGACGGTTTTGAAAAAAATGACACTGATGCTAGTATTTTTTCAAATTGCTCTGCAAGGACTTTGAAGATTTAAAAAATTTCAATGGATTTCAAAGGATTTTAAAGGATTTACAAATTTTTAGGATATTTTACAACATTCCAAGAAATTTCAAGATTTCAAAAGGGTATCAAAGATTTCAAAGGATATTAAAGATTTTAAGGGATTTTAGGGAATTTTAATTCAATCTTCAGGCCTCGAACTCACGACACTAATATTGACACTTTTTGACACTTTTTTCAATGATGCAACTATTTTATTACTATTTTGAAGAAATGATACTAATGGTACTATTATCTTAAATTGCTCCCAAAGTACTTGAAAGATTTGAAAAAATTCAATGGATTTCAAAGGATTTGAAAGGAATTGAAAAATTTTAGGATATTTTACAACATTTCGAGAATTTTCAAAGCTTTAAAAGGGTATCAAAGATATAAAATTATATTAAAGATTCTAAGGAAGTTAAGGAATTCCCAATTCAATTTGCAGGCTTCGGACTCACAACACTAATATTGACACTTTTTGACACTTTTTTTTTAATGACGCAACTAATTTGCTACTATTTTGAAAGAATAACACTAATGCTACTATTTTCTCAAATTGCTCTCCAAGGACTTGAGAGATGTTCAAACATTCAATTGATTTCAAATTATTTAAATGGAATTGACAAATTTTAGGCTATTTTATAACATTCCAAGAATTTTTAAGTTTTTAAAAGGGTATCAAAGATTTCGAATTATATTAAAGGTTGCAAGGGATTTTAGGGAATTCCAATTACATTGCAGGCCTGCGACTCACAATACTAATATTAACACTTTTTGACATTTTTTTTTTAATGACGCAACTATTTCGCTCCTATTTTTAAAAAATGACAGTAATGCTACTATTTTTTCAAATAGCTCTCCCAGGACTTGTAAGATTAAAAAAAAATGCAAAGGATTCCAAAGGATTTCAAAGAAATTGACAAATTTTAGGATATTTTACAATATTTCAAGAAATTTAAAGGTTTTAAAAATTCCAAGGTATTTTAAAAGGGTATCATTGATATCAAAGGATATCAAAGATTTCAAGAGATTTTAGAGAATTTTAATTGAATTGAAGGGCTCTGTCTCGCGACACCATTGACACTTTTTGACACTTTTTCAAAATAGGTGTCCTTTTATACAGCCATGGAAGACCAACATTAATTTGATTTACGTATCGGATTCAATGCCTGAAATTAGATGCATTAATTCAATTTAGTCCTGAAAATTGCCGCTTAGGCAATTTCAGTTTGAGGTTATGTTTCAAATTTTTCAGTAATATCACTGATCTGACTCTATTTTTGAATTCAGCGGCTTGAAATCCATAGTAAAATCATGTTTTTCCATCACATAGTAAAAAATAAGGTTTTTTGAGGTTATGTCGAAAACTAATCGTGCAAGGTGCTATTTTGACCTCAGATTCGGATTCAGAGACTCAAAATACATAGGAATACATGTGTCTCGTTAAAAGTTCT
>JAUMHM010000031.1:68066025-68082322 GCA_032362435.1 Melikaiella ostensackeni
ATTCTATAAATTACCCCTGATGAGGAAGTCTAAATTGGCTTCGAAACATGTTGGTCCCCAGTAGTATAAAAAAGATGAAAAAAAGAAAGAGTGTGAGGTTGGTTTTAGTTGACTCTTTTCCTTTTCCTCCCTATTTTTCTGTCTGTACATTTATTGTACATTTGTCTCTAATGAGCCGGAAAAGCGGATAGTCTCAAAGTCTAGTTTTAATTTGTGAACTTTTTGGGTATTTCTTTTTCAGTGCACCAAAAATTTTCATAAGGAAGTAGATTTCATTTCGATCTTTAAGAAAGATCTTCTTAAATATGAGATTTTTTCTAAGGCCCTGTGTAGACAGTCAATGACAGTTTACGGCCAGCTTTTCATCACTACGCTTCGTTTTGCTGAACTTTCTTCCCGTGTTAAAATTGAAAAGAATTTGCATAGCGCAGAATCTTTTGCTCATAAATTGAAATTTACATTTAAAAAGTAGATAACGGTGTCTATGTTTAAAAAGAAGAAGAAAATTAATACAATTTTTACATTTATAATAAATAATTGAAATGTTTGCTTTATTAGTGGTGTGGTGAATTGTTTCCGAAATAATGGATTATCATTATTGGTCAAAAATTCTTATCTATTCTGTTTATACTGTATTTAGTAATTTGGTTTTCAGTAAAATTTAAAAAATTGAGGGCAATGTGATTTTGTGATGGATGTTGCTGGAAGATTGTTGAAAAGTATTAAAGAATTTATTCAATTAGTAAAAACTTAGATTGAATGCATCACATAGGGATCTATTGATAAAATGCAAGATTCCTGGGTTTTTCCAAAAAAGATATTAAATATTATCAAGAAAATATGTAATAAAATCTTCATAAGAGAGTAATCTTCGTAAGAGAGTAACATTTAATAATAAAGATTTCTGGTTTTAATAGGAAAATGTAAAGATTGACCAAACAACATTTGATGATAAATTTCATTTTTATTTTAAGTAAGACAATTAAAAAAAAATTTCATTATTGATTACTGTAGTTTTCCTATAAATTACCCATGATGAGGAAGACCAAATTGGATGTGTGTGTGTGTGTGTGTGTGTGTCACACTTTCTTGTGAACACGATAACTTGAAGACAATTATAGATAAATCAATGAAATTTTGAGAGCTTATTTCCACAAATAATATCTGAAAACTGGCCGAAGGATTTCCAAAAATAATCATTACAATTTTTCTAGCACTTTATAATATTCTAAAAATCGGTTTTTTATAGTGAAACTTTTTTCATTCATATAATTGGAAGTTGCTGCAAGAATATAAAAGATTACTTGTCTTGAAACAAATCAATTGACCTTATAATATTAATATATCTCATTGAAGATTAAGGAATCTATGATCATTTTTAATATTTCAAAAATCAGTTTTGTGGTAAAACTTTTTTCATTAACATAATTCGAAGTTGATGCAAAAGTAGAAAGGACTCCTTGATTCGAGACGAATCGATTGACCTATGATATTAAAGCATTCTACTGAAGAGTAAGAAAGTTATGGTCATTTTGGTCATGTGTAGTATTTGAAAAATCTGTTTTTTACAGTATAACTTTTTTCATCAAAATAGTTCAAAGTTGATGCAAGAACAGAAAAGACTCCTTGGTTCGAGACGAATTGATTGACCTACTTGTATTTTTTTTACTTCCTCTATGAAGAAGCAAATATATTTGCTAATTAGTCATAATGAGGAAGCAAAGTGCTGATTACAAATGAGCACTATACAATTATAAATACAAACAAAGTGGAAACACCCGAGATCGAATTCACAGCTAGTTTTTTTTTTATTGTACATTTATTGTACATTTGTCCTTAATGAGTCGGAAAAGCGGGTAGGCTCGAAGTCTATTTTTGATTTGTGAACTTTTTGCGTGTTCTTTTTTTTAGTACACAAAAAATTTTTCATAAGAAAGTAGATTTCATTTCGATCTTCAGGAAACACTTTTATCCTTATAAGTCGAGCCTATTAGGAGAGAATCTGGACAAGAGTTCTATAACCATGAAAAACCGGTGTGTCCCGAGGGAACTCCTTGTTTCGCGAAGCGTACACAACGCCCGTTGTGCGACATGGATCCGTAGAAAGAAAGTGCGTTGAAACTCGAAACCTGTACACGCATGACGTCGCAAAAAAAAAATCTTGATAGTCTTTCATTTGAGCAAAATACGTTTCTTCCATGACGAATCAAATAAGAGCCAATGTGAACCGAGAAAGCAAAAAGTTGGAATACTTCGTTTGAGGATCACGTTTTTATTGAAATATCAGTAGCAGTTTACTCTCAGAATATTTGAATAAGGAAAATTTTCTGCATGAATAAAATAAATATATTTCCTTGTTAAGCGGATATGCAGGATATCCAGTGTGATGAATATAAAGTTGATTGTGATTTTAATCCTTTGAAGAAAAGACAATATTTTGTTTAGCTTCTTTCTTTCATCATTTCTAAAATTGTGGTAAGAGTAACTAGTACTTTAAAATTTCTTCGCAAGAACTGAGTATTACGAGCATAATAACGGGATAGTTTTCAAAACAGAGCTTGGATTTTTATTGAATAAATTTATTTGTTTTAGGACTTACAAAATCCATGCTTATTATTCTGATTATCAAATCCATATCAAAATGATCCACTTTCGTGGATCCAAAATTAATTCTTACAGAACTTCATGCATATCTGTCGAGTGGCGGTTATACTTTTTATTGAAAGTCGTAGGTTAGTCATGACCCACGATTTAGTTCAATTTCCAAGCAGGTATTTAAATTTTCAAACAAGAAGATGAATTTTTAATAAAATACATAAATTTTTAACTAAATAATTGAATTTTCGTCCAGAAAACATCAATTTCCCACCAAAAATAGAGTAATAAAATTTTCAGTTAAAAAAATGAATTTCCAACCAAAAAGAAATAAAATTTCAACAAAACAGTCAAATGTTGAATTAAAGAGACAAATTTTTAACTAAAATGATGATTGTTCAACCAAGAAAATTAATTTTTTACAAAGGAGTGCAACTTTCAAACAAGTAGTTGAATTTTCTTCCAAAAAATGTGAATTATCAACGAAAAATGTAATAGTTGATATTTCAACCAAAAAAGATGAATTTTGAACAAAATTGTTGAATCCTCAAACAAAATAGGTTAATTTTCAACCAAGCAGTTTCATTTTTAACCAAAAAATATAAAAATTTCACAAAAAGAAATAAATTTTCAAACTGAAAAGAAGAATTTTCAACAAAGAGTTGAATTTCAAGCTAAGAAAGACTTCTTAGTCAATAAAGAAAAAGAAAATTAACGAAATTGTTGAATTTTCTACAAAAAAAAGATGAATTTTCAACCAAGAAGACTAATTTTTACCAAAGGAGGTGAATTTTCAACGAAATACATGAATTTTTAACCACAAAAGACGAATTTTCAACTAAAAAAAAATATATTTTCAACAAAAGATGGAAAAGTTAAATTTCCAGTTGAATAAATTAATATTCAACAAAAAAAGAAAAAATTTTCAACAATGTATTTACATTTTCAAGCAAAGAGATGAACTCAAACCCACAACATTAATTTTCTGCCAAAAAAGACGAATTTTTAACAAAATACATGAACTTTTAACAAAATAGTTGAATTTTGAACCCAAACAAAATAATTTAATTTTCAACCAAGTCATAAAATTTTTAACCCAAAAGGATGAATTCTTACAAAAAAATATAATTGTAGACTTTCGAACCAAAAATAATGAAAGAATTAATCTTCAACCAAAAATGGAGTAGTTAAGTTTTCAGTTAAAAAAATTAATTTCCAACCAAAAGAAAAGCGAATTTTCAAGGAAGTATTTCAATTTTCAATTCAAGAGATGAATTTTTAACTAAAATGATGAATCTTCAATTGAAAAAAATGAATTTTTAGCAAAGTAGTTAAGCTTGCAAACAAAAAGTTGATTTTTTTACCAAAAAAGAACAATTTCCAATTAAAAATATCAATTTTCAATCAAAAATAGAATATTTGATTCTTCAGTCAAAAAATTAATTTTTAACATAAAAAAATTACTTTTCAGCTAAAAAAGAAGAGTTTTCAACGAAAAATGCAATAGTGGATATTATCAAAAAAATTGTAATTTCAAATGAAAAATAGTTTAATTCATATAAAAAAGTCGAACTTCCAACAAAATATCGAATCCTCGACCAAAACAGATTAATTTTAAACCAAAAAGGATGACTTTTTAACAAAATAATTAAATTTTTATTCAAAAATGTTGAATTCTTAACCAAAAATATAATATTAGACTTTTGAACCAAAAATAATGAAAGCATTGAGTTTCTATTAACTAAGGAACTATTAACGTTCTATTAATTCAGTTCGAATTTGAGGGGAAAAATGAAAAAAGATGAACTTTTAACAAAATCATTAATTTTCAACAAAAAGAAAAACGAATTTTCAACAAAGTAGTTTAATTTTGAACCAAAAAGACGGCTTTATAATTCAAGTCATGAATCTTCAATGGAAACAATAAATTTTTAACAAAGTAGTTTAACTTTCAACCGAGTGGTTAAATTTTCAACAACAAAAAACGACTTTTCAACTAAAAAAGATGAATTCTAAACGAAAAATTCAATAGTGGATATTATTTTAAAAAATTGTAATTTCAAATGAAAAATAGTTTAATTCATCTAAAAAAGTCGAACTTCCAAGAAAATATTGAATCCTCGACCAAAACAGATTAATTTTAAACCAAAAACGATGACTTTTTAACAAAATAATTAAATTTTTATTCAAAAATGTTGAATTTTTAACCAAAAATATAATATTAGACTTTTGAACCAAAAATAATGAAAGAATTAACTTTCTATTAACTAACTATTAACGTTCTATCAATTCATTTCGAATTTGAGGGGAAAAACGAAAAAAGACGAACTTTTAACAAAATACATTATTTTTCAAATAAAAAAAAAATCTCAGACAAAAATGGAGTAGTTAAATTTTCAATTGAAAAAATTAATTTTCAACAAAAAGGAAAACGAATTTTCAACAAAGTAGATCAATTTTGAACCAAAAAGACGGATTTATATCTCAAATCATGAATCTTCAATAGGAACAATGAATTTTTAACAAAGTAGTTCAACTTTCAACCGAGTGGTTAAATTTTCAACAACAAAAAATTACTTTTCAACTAAAAAAGAAGAGTTTTCAACGAAAAATGCAATAGTGGATATTATCAAAAGAAATTGTAATTTCAAATGAAAAATAGTTCAATTCATATAAAAAAAGTCGAACTTCCAACAAAATATCGAATCCTCGACCAAAACAGATTAATTTTAAACCAAAAAGTGTGACTTTTTAACAAAATAATTATTTTTCAAAAATGTTGAATTCTTAACCAAAAATATAATATTAGACTTTTGAACCAAAAATAATGAAAGAATTGACTTTCAACCAAAAATAGTTGGATTTTTCTATGGGGTTCTATTAATTCAGCTCGAATTTGAGTGGAAAAACGAAAAAAAGACTAATTTTTAACAAAACACATAATTTTTCAACTAAAAAAACATCTCAAACAAAAATGGAGTAGTTAAATTTTCAACTAAGAAAATTAATTTTTAACAGAAAGAAAAACGAATTTTCAACAAAGTAGGTTAATTTAGAACGAAAAAGACGAATTTATACCATAACTCAAATCGTGAATCTTCAATTAAAAAAATTAATTTTTAACAAGATAGTTCAACTTTCAACCGAGTGGTTGAATTTTCAACCAAAAAAGATGAATTTTCTACCAAAAGAAATTCATTCTACAACGAAAAGGCGAATTTTCTGCAAATAAGTCGAATTTTTAACTAAGACAGAATGACTTTTTAACATAATTGTTGAATTTTCAACAAAATAACTAATTTTTAAATCAAATAATACAATTTTTAACCAAAAAAGATGAATCTTCAACTAAAGTGAGGAATGTTCAACTAGAATGGTTAAATTTTCAGTTTGAAAAATTAATTCTCTTAATGTCTAAAAGTGTTTCTATACTTCTGGTAGATTTACAACTTCCTAGGACCATCTTCTTCAAAAAATATATAGGAAATTTGTGATTTGATCTTGAATTAATCTAATCACATTAACTTATTCTTTCAAAATAGAGAAAGATAATAATCCAAAAAATCGCACATTTTTAAAAATTCATAACTTTATAAATATTCTAGTCTTTTTTTGATTTGCCAGCCTTTTTATGTTTTGTTTTTGGTTCATGAAAGGATTCATAAGAAAGTGGATTTCATTTCGATTAGGAAATTTCTTCGAACGCTCAGGTGTCAAGGTGCATGTAGACGGCCATGACTAGGTCGTGGCATTTCAACTGACACTTGAAAACTCATGGAAATTCATTACAGGCAATTGATCTTGAAAATCGGATTATTCTGATGCTCAATTTGCTGATGAAATAAATAATCAAAAATCTGTATAAAAGCATTGCATATCATTTTGATCCAATTTTAGGATCAAATTGATCGACTGGCATTTACTGTCTATGTACTATTTAAAAAGTTTAACCAATTTGCAAACTCTTTTTTTGATCTTCAAAATAGAAATATTTTCCAAAGATCTGGCCAGATTTAAAGTTTCATCAGCAATGAACCAAAAATACTTTACATGTCTGACTAAGCTTGGGAATTATCACTTAACGAATCCTTATGAGAGAATATTAGTCTAAAAATTTGTATTAACATTGAAATGAAATTTACTTTCTTATGAACTTTTTCATGTACCAAAAACAGAACACAAAAAAGCTCACAAATCAAAAATAGAACATTTTAAAATAGAGACACTAAGCTCAAGATTTGTTCCAATCTTTCTTTCCAGTACGGAGAAAAATGAGATTAAAGAGTTGGATATTCAGTGCCAGACTCGTGTAATGATTACAACATTTTAGGAATAGATGCAGAAGAGACGGGAAGGAATGTGAAACTACATAATAATCATTGAAGAATTTCATTTCTTTTAGATAAAATCTTAACTTTTAATACTTTTCAGTAAGTGTGTACAACTTATACACTATTATCTACAATTTAAGCTTGCAGACATTTTCATAAAATAAAACTCAAGTCTCTCATCAAAGGTTCGATTTTTCAAAAAAGAATAGAAAGCATAAATAACTAAATTTTCTAGCATCAATAATAGAAAGCTATATATCGTGTCTCAGTTGTCAGAAGGACGATATCTTAATTCAAGCACAGTTTATACTTTATAGTGTTCTATTGAGAACTCGGCTGAGTTTGCAGCAGTCCAGTAACCATTCCTGGATTTGCCGCATTCAATAATGCTTAACCAGCAGCGAACCAAAGCTTGCCTTGCGTGATGCCTTGAGGACGTTCAGTGCCTCAAACTCTAGCATCTAGAAGACCAGATTGCAGAGAGGAGCTGATTGCTGCTTTGGAAACCTGGGTTCCATTCTCGGCAACTACGTTTTTTCATCTAACTCGACTTTTTCTGTTTCAGCAAATAAATGTTCACAATTTAATGTTTAAGACTTAGTGTATATATAATCTTGAATTTAAGTTTATAGAATCAAAAGTGACTATGTCGACCCGTCAACACCCGCCGCTCTGTGTCCTTATAAATTCTTTTTGGCCAATCATTCTTTACTGTTGCGAGTCTAGGTCTGATTCCTGTTCTGGACTGGACTCTGTAACGTGCGCTAGAGGAGTCAAGCCGTCGATGAACTTTCACATCTTTAGTTGCCTAAAGAAGTTAATACCGCGATTATACTTGAATCAATAAGGTAATTTCTATCTCGAATTTTTTCACGCCGCCAGTTCAGTAATGAATATCTTGAAATTTTTAGAAATGTGTGATTGTTTAGATTATTAACTTTTTCTATTTTGAAAATGGGTGAATATGGATAGATTGGTTCTAAATCACCTTACAGAGAATATCAGATTAGAAAAATGCAGAAGTACAAAAAATCTTTTAAACTATTTTTTTTTTCTCAGTGCGTGCTTCGTGCAACGAACTCTATGTTTCTGTAAGGTAGAAATCAGTTTACACTTTGCTCCTGGATTTGTAACCATATACTCGCAATCGTGCGGAAACGCATACATATGGTTTCGCAGAGCACGGAGAGCTGTAAACTAAGGTGTGGGGTATGGGGTATATTATATTTGATTATGTCTGTGGTCTTAGAGTATTAGACTTTACCAACTCTAGACCATCGCATGTTTGGGTCTTACAAGTTATGCCTACTGTATAAAATCTACGGGTATTATACTTGCTGCATGCGACTTGTATTTGATGTAAATTGTAGACATTAACTTCCTACGCTTAACGAGCACATACCATAATTACAGTATATTATACGTGAATCATACTCACCACACATTACTCATCACTACTATACTATTACATATATTGGCAGCCTCCTGTGTAGTGCAACTTGCAACTTGCAATTCGCAATACGTAATATGTAATGTGTCATGTGCTCATAGCTGCACACTTAAACCCCATGCTACTGAATTCACATGAGCCGTGCTTCAGCCTCAGATGTTACAAATCGATTCCATAATCTCTAGCTATCAATCCAACATGCACTGAAAGAATGTATAGCTGATTTATCTTTAATTTGGCCACAAATATGGTTGGAAGGGGATCAAAGGTATTGGCAAAATCTTCAAAACAGGGATTTGCAGCCTAATTTATTTCGAAAATTATTCCCTGGTGGAAAAAAATATGTATAATCTGATAAATTCCCGAGATGTGGAATGACATTCTGCAGACCAAAAAAGACCTCAATGGTGTTAATAAGATCATTGATTAGATGAAATTTTAATACGACGTTTCGAGAGTCAACATACGCTCCTCATTAGAAACATTTATCAAATTATTCAATTTTATAAATCCATTGTACAAAGAGTTTTATATTGAAATCATCCTCTATTATTTCTCTTCTCGAGTAAAGTCTGTAGCATTAGTAGTTATTAGAAATTATAAATAATTAAATTTCAACAAAGAAAGTGAACTTTGAAAGTGAGGTTGAAAATATAAAAATAAAACTTTACCTGCGATAGAATGAAAGGTTATTATTGAAACATGTCGACAAGTGGGTATGTTCGATGGTTACTTTTTAAAAAACAAAACATATGGATTGTGTAACTAGTTATAATAAATTGAAATTAAATTAAGAATGGAGTCAGAACATGCGTTCTGTTCCATTTTGAGGTTTAACATCGAGAGAGAGATAAAAAGGGAAAATGATGCGACAGAGATGATCAGACTTATTGTACCGTAACAACAATTCAGATAAGGGTTCATAGATTAAAAGTAGACACACTTTTTTCAATAGTCGAAATCACATTGACTAGGAAAAACAAATAAATTTAATAAAAATCTCAGAGGAAAATTTTAACAAATTATTAATTAAGTAACAAGAATATGAGTCAAACATTAGATATTAAATTGAAGAATCTATAATTGTATTGTGTAGTGGGTTGTAAAAAGTGACGTCAGTTATAACATTTAAACATTGATCACCTTCACTCTTAATAGAGTACATTTCAGCAACAAGTCTTTTAAACTTATTAGGCTCATAGTTTAAAACTAAAACATGTTCCCAGTCGAACTGATGACCAGTTTCGACTTGATGTTCAGCAATCACTTTATGGTTTTTTGGATTGTGTGCAAGATTATCATGAT
Source organism: Melikaiella ostensackeni (assembly GCA_032362435.1). Taxonomy (NCBI): domain Eukaryota; kingdom Metazoa; phylum Arthropoda; class Insecta; order Hymenoptera; family Cynipidae; genus Melikaiella; species Melikaiella ostensackeni. The sequence goes on from JAUMHM010000031.1 coordinate 68,075,707, forward strand.
GTTCTTTAGTTCCAATTGAAAATAATCTGCTAGTTTGGCTTAGATAACACTTGACACAGTTTAAGTACACAATTTTACATACTACATTATTCAACTGAGAGTTATTAAGGGAATCTTTCCTTAATTTTATAAACCTGTCAAGTTTGAAATTAATCCCAAAATCTGTTTTAATGTTAAAATCACTCAAACTTCTTTGAACTTCAAACGATAGTCTACCATGGAAAGGTATAGCAACAAAACGTTTTTAGTCTATATTATGAATTAGAAACAAATTTAATTATTCTGTGTTAGATTTTTTAAGTGCTTTTATTTTATCATTGATTGAAATTCAACCAATTTTTTTGGATAATTATTAAGAAACGAATTATTCTTAATTTTATCAATATAAGACTCATGAAAAGATTTATGTAATAATCTAAGAACCGTGTCAACTAAATTTTTAATAATAGCAATTTTATGCTGAATATGATGATCAGACAAAAAATTAATATATCTACCTGAATAAGTTTTCTTCTTATACCAATCCGTAATAATAGTACCATTGTTAGTTTTAATAACCTTAATATTCAAAAAAGGAATCGAGTTGTTGTTTTCAATATCATGTGTAAATTTAAGCCTAGGATGATAAGAATTGAACTTTAAAAGTACACAATCTAATTTATGTTTAGGTAGAATAATAAAAGTATCATCTACGTATCCGAAATATGTGTGGATGGTAAAATCTAAATTCTTCATAACTTTTGGTTCCAAATCCTGCATTACAAGATCTACTACAACAGGAAAGATGGGAGAACCCATGCGTGTCCCATAGACCTGTCTGTAAAATACATTGTTACATTGAAAAACTGTTTATTCCATCAAAAATTTAACTCCTTTTTCAAATTTAATTAAAGGTAATCTCAAGAAATTTGTAATGTCAATCCATCTACTAAGAATACTACTCGTATTTATCGCCAAATCAATAGGAATATTAATCAGAGATGACATATCCAAAGAAACCATAATATGTTCGGACGGAACTGTTCGTTTAATAATTGTCTTTTTAAAATCAAGTGAATTTTTAACTTGACTTTTAACAATAATTAAGACTCTTTCGAAAATATTATTGAATAGATTAGTCATTTTATATGTAGGTGAATTGATCAAAGATACAAAGAGTCGAAATGGACAGCTCGGTTTGTGAACTTTAGGCAAGCCATATATACTAGAAATATTGGTGTCATGTACTAATATATCTTGACGTTCTATGTTTTTACCAAAAAAAAAAAACGCTAATTTCCCATAAGTTCAACAATTTTAAAGTTTCGTTTTTAAAAAAAATTTTCAGGATTATAATCCAATTTTTCATAAGTTGCAACATCATTAAGTAAATCATTCATTTTATTACTATAAGATCTTCATTAAGAAGGACAGTAACATTACCTTTATCTGCATGAGTTATTAGCAGTTGTTTATTTGATTTGGTAAAAATATGTGTTGTTTTTTTTTAGTTTTTGAGAAAAAACTTTGTGAATATGTAAAATTTTGTTCTGGTTTAAAAAAATGTTATTCAGTGTTAAGAATTCTATGCCTAAGCATATCACGATCATTTTTTCCAAAACTTGGATTCAAACTTATATAATATTTACGAATTTCTTACTAACCAAAAAATGGTACGTGATTCGATTTTGTATGACATTTGAAACTCACGAAATCACATAACTAATTCAAAGATATAAAAATCCATGAATCGGAGATACAGTTGGCTGTTTTAAAAGCAAATAAAGATTCTAGGCAGCGAATCGCCGTCAAGTACAAAAAAAAAACTACCAAGAATCCTTATCTGCGAAATAATTATATATTTTGGACCTTTTTTGGGTTGTCGGCGAAACTCTCAACCGATTACAATTAAAAATGGCAGCTGACTGACCAGTCATTAAAATATAAGTTTGAAAATGATTTTATGTTAATGTCTTAGAAACTCTGAGATTAAAACCAAAAAAAAAATCATGAAAACAAGCAATTGTGAATCTGTGCTCACCTCTACATCCTAATCTATCAAACCGATTGACATCAAATTTCGACAACAAGTCAGTAGCAGCAGATTCTCGATACATATTGCAGAAATTTTTGATACTTTGAATAGTTTTTAAGAATTTATGTATTTAATGTAAAAAATGAAAATTACGATATGACATAAATGGTAAAATTTTAAAAATTATTTGAAATATCGAAAATTCTTGCTATACATATCGGGATTATATTGCTAGAGATTTATCGTTAATATTTGTTGTCAATCGGTTGGATAAATTAAGCTGTAGAGGTGAGCATAGGTGAAAAATGTAATTTTTTGTAATCATTCAACAATAATCCATTTTTTTCAAACTTTTTGCCAAATGTTTGACATGTATTTCAGAAAAACACGATATCCTCATCAATTTAAAACTTTAGTTCATCATATTTTATGATTAAAAATGGATTTTTCACCTATGCTCACGTCAACATCCTAATCTATCAAGCCGATTGTCATCAAATTTTAATGATAAGTCAGCAGCAACAGATACTCGATACATGCTGCAGGAATTTTCGATATCTTGAATATATTTTTAGATTTTACGTATTTATTGTAAAAAATGAAAATCTAGATATAACGTGAATAATAACATTTTAAAAGTTATTCAAGATATCGATAATTCTTGCATTATATATCGAGAATATGTTGCTAAAGACTCATCATTGATATTTGGTGTCAACCGGTTAGACAAATTAGGCTGTAGAGGTGAGCACAGGTGAAAAATTTGATATTTATTTAAATTTGATTTGATAATTATCGGTTAAGTTTGTTGAAACTAGCCGACCTTTTACATTTTGAATTAAAATTGGAGAATCCAATACAAATTAAAATGGAATAATGGTACCATTAAATTGACTCAAAGAATAAGTCAGTTTCATTTATTCAATCAGCTTTTAACGAAAATTATTCAGACAATTAACGTAATTTTTAAATTCAGCAAATTTCTAATTCAATTAAAAATAAGTTAATGAGCGTACCTGTCCTAGTTTTCTAAGGAATACAAAAAAACATAAAATCCCGCCAAGGACTTTTTTAATAAAGTTCCTTATAGAAATTTTTAAAATAAGTTTTGAAAAGCCATTTTCAACATTGTAAAACTTGGCGGGATTGAATGTATAAGCAAAATGATTTTAAAAAATTGCTGAATATGGGAGATTGATCATATAATATAATGTTGACAAGTTTTAGAATATCTAAAATGGCTTTTCAAAATTTATTTTAAAAATTTCCGTAGGGTACTTTGTAAAAGAAGTTTTTTAACATATTCTATTATGAATATTTGTTTCCAAATTACTTGGCCAACTTTGATTTCACAAACGCATGTAGTTGTACTTGGCAGATTTTTTGCTTTGCAGATATTTTTGGTGGGATATTACTTTATTCAGACATATTTCAATTTTGTTGATTTGATTTTACAGTATTTTTCTGTTTGGAGTATAAATTTTTTTCGAAGGGAAGATGAAGGAAGTCATGAAATCCCGTGATCGACATTTTTTAAATAATTGATTAAATAGGGGCTTCTGCTCGAGATACGAGTGCGAATCTTATAATTTTCCCATCAAGATTTCACTTTAAGTTGAGTGTTCGGATAAAATATTTTAATGCTTTAAGTGTATGGGAAAATGATTCGATAACGAAGTCGGGGAATAGTAATTTCTTGGATTTATGTAAATTTTTTAATCTGGAAAAAATGCGTGGAAATTAATATGCGGATCTTTCTTGGGTCCATAATAGTAGACTTTTCCAGCCTTATTTTATTATGCAACTTTTTTCAGCATAATCCCAGTTTCTCTACACAGTAAATGCCAGTTGATCAATTTGACCCCGTAATTGGATCAAAATGACATGCAACGCTTTTATACACATTTCGGATTTTTTATTTGATTAGCAAATTGAACATCAGAATGACCTGATTTTCAAGATCAATTGCCTGTCATGAATTTTCATGAGTTTTCGAGTGTCAGTTGTTATGCCATGACCATTGACCAAATCATGACCGTCTACATGCAGATTCAAACCTGAGCGTTCCAAGAAGTTTTCTACCTTTTTTTTTTACCGAAAAATTATTGAGTTTGGACGGATACTTGAACTAAGCAAATCTAAAGAAACACTTTTTCAAGGTTAACAACATTTTTTTCAGAGCCATAGAGATTTATAGCCCAATATAGGAAAATTTCAATTTTACTCCCACCCTGAAATTCAAAATTTTCTAAAACATTCCTTATTGGTTCTAGGAAGTTGTAAATCTTCCAGAAGTATATAGACACTTCTAGAAAGCAATTAAATTTGTTTCCACAGTTGAATTCTCGTTTTTTTAAATTAAAAATTAATTTTTTTAACTAAAAGTTTTACCGTTTCACTTGAAGATTCATCATTGTATTTGAAATTCATCTTTTTGGTTGAAATTTTGATAATTTATTTAAAAATTTAATTATTTTAATAAAAATTTAACATGTATGTTGGAAAGTCAGTCTTTTTTGGTTATAAATGCAATTTTTTTGTATGAAATTCGCCTTCTGGCTTGAAAATTCAAGAATTTGGTTGAATTTTTTTTCTCGCTTGTCTTGAAAATCTTTCTTGGTTGAAAATTCAACTCTTTTGTTAAGAGTTCGTCCTTCTGGTTTCAAAATAAATCTCTTCTGGTAGAAATTTAATATTCTTTGGTTGAAAATGGAACAGATTGGTTAAAAATTAATCCGTTTTGGTTGAGAATTCAACTATTTTGAAGAAAATTCATGTATTTTGTTGAAGATTCGTCTTTTTTGATAGAAAATTAATTTTCTTGATTCAAATTTATCTCATTGCTTGAGAATTTATTTATTTTATTGAAAATTTTTGTTTGGTTTAAAATTAATTGTTTTAACGGAAAATTTAACTACTTCAGTTGAAGATTCATCATTTTAGTTCAGATTTCATCTTTTTCGTGGAAACTTAAATTTTTTGTTAAAAACTCGTTTTATTTTATTTTAAAATTAATTTTCTCAACTGAAAATTTAACTCAACTTTTTTAATTTAATTTTTTGTTGAAAATGCATCTTTTTCAGTTGAAAATTCAATTATTTGGTTAAGAATTCTAATATTTTTAAGAAAAATCGTCTTTTTGGTAGAACCCAACTAGAAAATTTTTGGTTGAAGATTCATCTTTTTGGTTAAAATTTAACTATTTTGTTGAAAAATTTATTTTCTGTTGGGTAGAAATCTCGTGTTTATAACTGAAAATTTAAAGATTCCATTTTTGGTTGAAATTGTATCTTTTAGTTGAAGATTCACCTATTTGGTTTAAAATTTATAAAAATAGTGGAAAATTCGTCATTTTTGTTAAAAAATTGATCCTTTTGGTTGAAAATTGATCTTTTTGGTTGAAAATCCAACTATTTTTGTTTGAAAATTTTCGTTTGGTTTAGTCTGGTTAAAAAGTCTTTTGTTTTGTTGAAAAATTGTATTTTTGGTTGAAAAATCAACGGTTTTGGTAGAAACTTCAACTATATCGTTGAAAATGAACTTTTTTGTCGAAAATTCATATTTGCAGAATGAAAATTTAACTATTCTATTTTTTTGGAAAATTGATATTTTCATTCGAAAATTCAACTATTAAGTTGTATATTGATCTTTTTCAGAAGAAAATTCAACTATTTGGTTGAAAATTGATGCATTATGATGAAAATTTGCCTTTTTTGGTAGAAAATTAATCTTTTTGGTTGAAACATCGTCTTTTTGGACTGTAAGTGCAACTATTTTGGTTTTGAAAATGAACTTTTTCGTCGAAAATACATATTTGCGGATTGAAAATTCGATTGTTTTGTAGAAAATTATTTTTTTTCTGTTTGAAAATTCAACAATTGGGTTGCATTTTTTTTCTTTACTGAGTGAAAAATCTTTTCTGGTTGGAAATTCGTCTTTTTGGTTTGTAAATTCATCTCTTTCAGTGTATTTTCAATGTTCTTTGGTTAAAAATACAACTGGTTGGTTTAAAATTAATCTGTTTTAGTAGAGGATTCAACTATTTTGTTGAAAATTCTTTCTTTTTTTTGGTTGAAATGCCAAATATTACATTTTTCGTTAAAAATTCATATTTCTTAAATGAAAATTCAATATAACTTGGTTGAATATTGATCTCTTCTAGATGAAAATTCAACTATTTGTTAAAAAATTGATGTATTGTGTGAAAATTCGTCTTTTTTGGTAGAAAATTAATCTTCTTCGTTGAAAATTCATCATCTTTGGCTAAAATGTCAATATTGATCTTTTTTAGATGAAAATTCAACAACACTCGAACCTTCATTAAACAGCGATCTCGGGTATGGCCTGCAATGACCGTGAGGCTCTTCCAAGAATTTCTATGTTGTAAACAGTCAGGGCCGTATGAACCATTTCCAGTAGGAATAAATAATATTAATCAACTGTATATTGTACAAAAGTAGATTTTTGCTATAATAAAGGATGGACCTTCTTTAATAATAAAGACTAATTAATGAAAAGAGAATTTTCCGCGTGTATTCAAAAATAAATGCGAAATATGCACGCAAGTGTTCGAACTGCCCGCTTTGTGGCTACGGAACTGCT
>JAUMHM010000031.1:68091236-68120462 GCA_032362435.1 Melikaiella ostensackeni
TGTTTGCCTTAGAACTTCATCATTATTAGTTGATCTCTAAAGTGATTCCGAGGCCTTTTATGAGGCTATTCATTAATTGAAAGTGTGTGGGATGGATTAATTTGAAATTCAATTTCAAACACAAATACAGTATTCAACTTTGATTCTAAATTTCAATGATGATAAAATGTATGGTAATAAGAGTCGTAAAAGTTCAGTCTTTCTGGGCTAAAGTATCTTGTGTTAGAAGAGGGAAAGTCGAAATAGGATAACGTACATGAATTTATGAGATTGAATTTCCTTAACTGCAGCCATGAAATCTTATATTGAAGAGATTTGCAGTTTATTGTTTAATATACTATTTGCGAATGTAATAAACTCTTAGCGAAAGTTCACGCACTTACAAATATGATAAATGCAATTTTAATAAGAAATGTTGATGGAAGAAATTCTTTCGCTTCCTCACAACTGGAATAGTGGTGTACATTTCGATTAACAGATAAAGATTTAATATTCTTTTAAACGTAGAGAATACTACCTAAAAATTATCTTTAAGTAAAAAATTGAAGAAATTGTGGTTTATTATTGGCTCTATTATCAATCCATTATAAAATCATTAAGTTTTTGCAGTAGCTTTTTAAAAATGTATCAAATTCTAATATTTTGGATAATGAGGTTGGTTTCGGTTCTCTTTCTTTTTCTCCATTTTTTTCTTTTTGTTGTACATTCATTGTGCATTTGTCTCTAATGAGCCGGAAAAGCGAGTAGTCTCGAAGTCTATTTCTGATTTGTGAACTTTTTGTATGTTCTTTTTTAGTACACAAAAAATTTTTCATGAGAAAGTAAATTTCATTTCGATCTTCAAGAAATTTTAAGAAAGGCATTGACCGAAGATTTGTTCAAATCTGCAGGATTGCCCATGAATACTATTTAGATATCTTTTGATTGAGGTATTAATGATTAACTCAATTTACGGAGAGATACCTATTTTTATTCAAATTTAGTATACAAATTTTAGTAAGTCAGTAATTTTTAGAAATGTGTTATTGTTTTAGATTATTACCTTTTTCTTGATTGGAAAATGGAATTAATCTGAATAGATTAGTTCTAAATCAACCCACAAAATTTGATCATGGCACTATGACCTATTTCCTTCATTTCTCATGTTCTGTCTACATAAATCTTGTCATAGTTTTTTTAGGTTCCTTCATTTTTACAACTAATTGAAATGTTGACCTGGTACTTATCAAAAAATAAGGTTGCCAAAAGGTTTTACATACATTCAGGTAAAAGAAATGATACCCTCGTTGACTAAAAAAATTGTATTCAGAGGAAGATGCCACACACACACAATATGTGCATCCTGTTATTGTGTACCATTGAGTACTTTTTTTTCTTCTTAAAGATCGAAATGAAATCTACTTTCTCATGAAAAATTTTTTTGTGTACTAAAAAAGGGCGCCCAAAAAGTTTACAAATCGGAAATAGACTTATAGACTACCGCTTTTCCGGCTTATTAGAGACAAACGTACAATAAATGTACAATAAAAAATAAAAAAGAGATTTCTTGAAGGTCGGAATAAAATATATTTTCTTATGAAAATTTTTTTTGTACTGAAAAAGAACACCCAAAAAGTTCACAGTTCAAAAATAGACTTTGAGGCTACCTGTTTTTTCGGCTCATTAGAGACAGATGTACAATAAATGTACACAATAGGAAAAAAAAAGAGGGAAAAAAAGAAAGAGTCAACCAAAACCATCCTCACACCATCAACAACAGGTATGAAATTGATAAATTGTTGGATTGGAAAAATATTGTTTTTACCTGATAATAAAACAGATATGCTTGATAGTAATTTTAGTTTTTTTGGTACATATGTCATTCATTAATTGAGAATTGTAAATTTGACATAGGCGAAAAATTCTGAATAAATCCCAAATTCAGATCCTTTTACTTTTTGATTGGAAATTAATTCCCGCAAATTCCAAATTATGACACAAAACTAAAGCAGTTATATCCAATTAATGATTCCATCTCAAATTCTGTTTTATCTAGCAAGATCTCTTTTTAAATTTATAGCTTTCTTACTTTTCTTCCTTATATGTTTCAATATTGAAAAACACAAAAAGACGAACACTTTTGCTTGAATTTATTGTTTTTAGATTTTCTTTTTTTTATATAATAGGAAAAAGTTCACAAAAAACATATACTCATCAGTAATAAATTTTTATCTGGAATACAGAGACCGAAGCGAACTGTTTGAAGTCGCGACATATACTAACTACGAAGTGCCTAAAAATCTAAACCCAGAGAAATTCTCCTATTTTAATGTAAAGCATTTTAGAGACACTTGTACAAAATTTATGACGTACGACTTAGAACTTGGGCGAAACTGTGGTTTTTCGGCAGTATCGTCCAAACCCCAACCTCTTGTAAAAGACACGTGTTAGAAAATTTTCAAAAGACGTCATGGAATTTATTCAGATCATTTTAGCCTTTGAGATTAATATTTGGAAAATACCTACTGCTAACAAAATTTAAAAACCTACCTATTGACAACCTTATTTTTTGATAAGTACCAGGTTAACATTCTAATTTGTAAACAAAATTGAAAATGTATGTAAACCCTTTTAGCAACCTTATTTTATGATAAGTACCGTGTTAACATTTTAATGAGTTGTAAAAAATTTGAAAAGACCTGAAAAAATTCAAAGTATATTAAATATATTTGAGATCAAAAATATTTGTGAAAAATCATAAGATTAGAGACAATGTAAATAAAGTACTCAATGGTACATAATATGCACATATTGTTAGTATGGCATCCTCCTTAGAATACCATTTTTTGTAGGTAACGAGGGTATAATTTCATTTAATGAATGTATGTAAAACCTATGGCAACCTTATTTTTCAATAAGTACCAGATTAACATTTAAATTAGTTGTACAATTGAAAAGCCTGAACAAATTATTACAAGATTTATGTAAACAGAACATGAGAAACGAAGCAAATAGATCATAGTCCCAAGAGCAAATTTTGTGGGTTGATTTAGAACCAAACTATTCAGATTATTCCATTCTTCAAAAAGAAAAAGGTAATAATCCAAACCAATAACAAATTTCTGAAAAAATTACTAATGTTCTCAAATTTTTTAAATATACTTAAGTAAAATATATATCTTTTGGGAAATTGAGTTAATCATTAACAACCTCAATTAAAAGAAATCTTAAGTATTGATAGGCAACCCTGCAGATTGGAACCAATTGTCGCTTAATGTCTCTCTTTTAAAATTTCTTAAAGATTTACCAACAGGTATCTATTTTACTTAAATATATTTTAAAAATTTGAGAACGTTAGTAATTTTTTAGAAATGTATTATTGGTTTAGATTATTACCTTTTTCTTTTTGAAAAATGAACAATCTTAATAGATTGGTTCTAAATCAACCCATAAAAAGAAGATTTTTCTCTAACCTTATGATTTTTGCAGATGTATTTGGTTTTTAATATATTTATTATATTTTTTAGTCTACTATACATTTGTTTTTTTCAAACATACTGTTAATATAATCAAAATGTCATCCTGGTACTTATTATAAATAAAATAAGGTTGCCAGAAGGATGTGTATAAATTGAAGTATAATGATTAAATACAATTAAAATTGAATTTCATATTTGAGGGTAAAAATATTTTACTATCTTATTATTGTGTCTTCGGACTAATTTCTGATTCTTGATATTTGAGGCTAAAACTTTCTCTGAAATCTATTGACATTCTTCGAGCATATGGTCTCTCCCACAAGTGTTTTGAAATGATCTGCATGAATGTGAGATTTTTTCTAAGGTTTCTTAAAAATCGAAATGAAATCTACTTTCTTATGAAAATTCTTTGGTTTACTGAAAAAGGAACACCAGAAAAGTTCACAAATCAAAACTAGACTTCGAGACTATCCGCTTTTCCGGCTCATTAGAGACAAGTGTACAATAAATGTACAAACAAAAAAGAAAAAAGAGGAAGAAAACGATAAGGGTCAACCAAAACCAACCTCACACTCTTTCTTTTTCCCGTCTTTTTTATACTACTTTTTTATATACTGATTCAAATAGATTTATTGAATTTATTGATATTCTCATTTAAATTTCTTTTCTTATCTTTTTTTTTTTGAAGTCAAAACATATTTTCCTGTTAATGTGAAATATCTTTTTTGGAAAAACCATGAAACTTGCATTTCATCGATAATTTCTTCTGTAATGCATCCAATCTAAGTTTTTACTAACTGAATAAATTCATTTAATACTCCTATACCGGACATTCAGTAATATCTATCATAAAATCACATTCCACCAAATTTTTATCAGATACACTGAAAATTATATTGACAAAAACATGAATAAAGGAAAAGATAAAATAATATTTCATAGAACTTCATGTGTATAAAATCCAAAAAATTGTAATCCAAAGTTTGGCAAACACTTCACTACAACACTAATTGAACAAAAATTTCAATTACTTTTCAAAAAGTTTGTAAATTTGGTTGATTTTCTTTTTCTCCTTGAAAATAGAAGCATAAAACCACTATTTTAAAATAAATTTCTTAAATTATGAAAAAAATTCTTCACCGGAAAGAAAATTTACATGAAGTGCACTGAACGGAAGAAATTCGACTAATTCGATTAATTGAGGTATTATTGATTAACTCAATTTACGAAAAGATATCAATTTTTATTTGAACATAGCATACAAATTTGAGTAAGTTAGCAATTTTCAGAAATATGTTATTGTTCTGGATCATTACCTTTTTATTTATTGAAAAACGGAATAATCTGAATAGATTGGTTCTAAATCAACCCACAGATTTAAATAGTCTACGAAAGCCTTTTTTTATAGGCGCATGTCGCCTACTTTGACTAAGTTTCTTCAAACTACTTTATTTGGAACTATTTTGCATGAATGCAATAGGCTATGTAATTTGATTTCACTCTTATTGATGTAATCTCTCATTACAGTAACACATGTCCGTCCAAGGAGGTACTACCTTTCCTATACCTACAAATTACAGTCATTCATTCAAGAAAAACATTCATCACATCATTGACACTCATTAAGAGTGAAAGTCTCAAGATTTAAAATAATTATATGCACTCCTCAATGACAATTACATAGCCTTGAATTTCAGAGAAACTAATTGTTAAATTTAATTTCAACTTTCACAAAGCCATCTGAATTTACTTAATATTATGTTAATAATTTTTAATGCAAGCAGCACAAAAGAAAAACAGTGCATTTACTAACCGGGAAAACCGGGAATGAAAATAAAACCAGAAAAATCAAGCAATACAATTTCAAACCGGGAATCATATTTGAAATTTTCGAAAATGTGATATTTTTTATTGATCGTGATAACAAGACAAATAAATTTGAATGTTTACTATTTGAAAATTTTAATAAATATGATTAAAGAAGTATTCGGAAATCATAGCAATTCAAAAATTGTATAACAATTAAAAACAATGTGCTCTGAACAAATGGTATTCTCTAAGAGATATAAAAATTAATAATTAATTATTATGAAATTCTATTTTGTTGCGCAAGACCTTTTTAATTTGAACCTTTTTATAATTTGTTACATGTTTTTAAAATAACGATTTTTCTGAATAACTTTATTCCTTTTGTGAATTTTAAAAAAATCAAAACTAGAAATGTAAATATTTTTGAGATTTGATGAACTAAGTTAATGTGTTAATTGCTTATGATTACTGATGAAAATTATACTTTAGGGTCCCAGTGAAGATGAACATTATATTATTGTATCTACGTAGATTTACTCAACAACACAGTTGTTATTTCTTATAAAGATATCTTTGTTTAATTATTTTTGGTATCATAATTGTTGAATGATGAATGAAATGGCTAACGCAAGATGTACTAAAAATCATGGATGGCTTTAAAACACGATAACTTGGTCCGAAAATCGGCTAGATATATTTTTTTGAATTGTTTAGAAAGCTTATGAAATTCCACACCGAATGACCCCGAGTAGAGATATTTCTGACTTTTTGAAAAGGATATATCACGTTGGAAGCTTTTAAAAAAAATTCAAGAATTTCTTGAATTTTATACTTCGACTTCAATTTAAGTCATGATCTAGGAAAGTTGTAGAAAAAATTTGAAATTTTTAGAACGCAATCTTTAAAATTTTATCCTTAATTGAGGCCAAGAAACGTCGAAAATCTTTACAGGTTCCAGAAATATGACTAAAAATGTCCAAGCGTGTCTGCGTCGAGTTTTAGTTGGCGATCACCGCTGTCGACCGACATTTTTAGTCATATCTCAAGAACCCGTGAAGATTTTTCAAGTTTTATTGGCTTAAATTAAAGACAAGAATTTAAAGATTGCAGTCTGTAAATTTTATATTTTTTTCACAATTTTCCTAAGTCACAACACGAGTTGAAGTGGAGGTACAAAATCCTAGAAATTCTGGGCAATCCTCCCTCTTGCGGTCAACAGCGGTAATCGCCGACTGAAACCCGATGCAGATACGCTTGGACATATATAGTCATATCTCTGGAACCCGTCAAATTTTTTAAAATTTTATTGGATTAAGTTAAAGATGCGATTTTAAAGATCGCGTGCTGCAAATTTCAGGTTATTTCATCAACTTTCCTAGATTTTGACACGAGTTGAAATCGAGGTAAAAAAATTCGAGAAATTCTTGAAGTTTTTTAAAAACTTCTCACATGATATATACTCGCCAAAAATTAAAAAATATCTCCACTAGGGGTCGTTCGACGTGGAATTTCATAAGCTTTCTAACTATTTAAAAAAATGTATCTAGCCTTTTTTCCGACGGAGTTATCGCGTTTCAAAGACATCAGTGACTTTTAGTAAAGCTTGCGTTAGCCGTGTTGATCATTTTCAACGGTAGTGTATCTAAGAATTATTTAAGAATTAGAATGCCAAAAATAATTAACCAAAGATATGTTTATAAAGAATAAAAACTGTTATGTTGACTAATTCTACGCAGATAATGAAGACGCCGAAATAGTATTACAATCCCCATATGTGTAAAAAAAACTTTCAAAATAAATAACTGAAGAGGGTCACCATCGCGTGCCGGAACGTCTGAAGCAATTGTAATGTAATCGTATACATTTCTAGTCGGTGTCATAAATTACAAAAATATTATTTTGTATAAATATAATAAGGATATTATATATGATATATATTTTGTTAGTTGAAGATTAAACTCTTTAAAAAAAATTCTAAAAAGCATAAACCAAAACAATGTCATTTCATGCAATTGAAATCGCACAAAAAGCCTTTAAACAAAAAAAATATGTTTCTTGGTTAAAAATTCAAGTACTTTGTTAAAAATTCGTTTTTCTTTTTCTTCGAAAATTCATCTCTCTTCGTAGAATTTTATCTTTTTGGTAACAAGTGCAATTGTTTAGTTGAAAATTAATCTGTTTTGGTTGCGGATTCAACTATTCTGTTGAAAATTCGCCTCTTTTGTTTAAAATATCAACTGTTAAATTATTCGATGAGGATTCATCTTTTTGGTTGAATTCAACAGTTTCTTATTTAAAATTCAAATCTTTTCTTGGTTGAAATATTAACTACTATAATCTTCGTCAACAATTAATCTTTATTGATTGAAAATTCAAGTACGTGGTTGAAAGTTTTACTTCTTTGTTAAAAATTTTTTTTTTTCTTTTTGAAGATTCATCACTTTCGTTAAAAATTCAACTTTTTTGTTAAAAATTAAATTATTTTGTTAAAAATTCAACTATATTAATTTAACTTTAAAAAGTTAACATGGCAAAGGTCTTATTATATTTGAGGCCCAGATGAGTAAGTCTTATCAGGTCCTGATAGTGTTTTGTCATGCTCGAAATGAAAAGGACCGTACATGGCAACGTTACACGGCCCGTGCTAGGCACCCTATTCTGTACCTTTAAAATAATTAAGGCTCTTTTCAGGCCTCTATTTTATCGCGTATCAAATCCCCATGTAAGTAGACTGCGCCTGCGCCCTCGAAAGAGCAATAATTTGGCCCTAACCTAAAAATTCATAAATCTTTATTGGCTGCACATTCTACATACACGACTGATTCGTGATTAAATCACACATACACACGTTCACTCGTATTACTCGCATTTTCGAAAATACTTAAGAGAATAATCACACTCCGAAAAACATAAAGCATGTTCTAACTTGAGAAATCACTTTTTTTGTCCCCTATGTACACTAAATTCCCTTTAGACTTGAATAAAAATGTTTCACTGCACTTATTTTCATTACTTCTATTTTCTTTCATTCAATACAGGCTGGAATATTCGTAAAATTTGAAGAAAAAAAACGATACAGTCATGTCATAACGTCCAAGCGTTGCAAACAGCTGTGCAAATGGCTGATTGGCGTCTGCTCACGCCAGTGATGCTAACGCATGCCGACGTTTTCAACTGCGCATTTACCGGAAAGCGCGGGACTATTTGAAATTAATAAATACTATCAATAATCATACAGATAAATATTAACAAAACTTTTTTATTTTTGAAGACAGGTTGAATTGAATGACAGAAATGCCTAACTTCTTCAAATAATTTAATATTAAGATAATATTGAAATTGTGTGATGGGGCTTAAAATTTAAACTAATTTTGTAAACGTTCTATGTCCAGAAAATGGGTGAACAGTCTTATGTTCAAGAAGTTTTTTGGAAACATTTTATAACAAGACAACCTTTGTTTTTGGGATAAAATTTTGGTTTATTTAACCTCTGTTGATGGGACGTAAACATTTTTTGTGACGAACAAAGTTACGCCTGATCATCAGTAGAGACGTCTTTATTTGTATCTTGTCAGGGCCAAGCGGCGGCCGTAAATACGGTACAAGTCAGATTGCCTTACTTAATAATAGGGTAGCCTATCCGGACCTTACTCGGACCTGATCAGGGCCCTTATGTAAATTTTTTAATCAGGCAACCTGGTTAGGGCCTGGTACAAGCCTTTTTTTAAATAAGGCTAAATAAGGCATTTTCCGCACGGGTTTTCGTGAAGTGGTAGGGGTGGAAGAAGTGTTCGAAATAGCATGACGTAGTTTTTGAACGGCCTCCTTGGCGCCAAATTCAAACACTTCACCATAACGATTCTAGGGATAAAAAACTAGCCTGTCCCAAAATAGCCTTGGTAGACGGTAAACGTTCTAAAAAATTTCTGAAAAATCATAAGAGCTCCTAAAAATATTTTGTGAATTCTTTCAATTTCACTTCCGTCCAGAAAATTTCCCATCTTTCCCTATTTTTCGTTGGGTTCTGATGGGGCCCCTATCAGAATTTCTAGTTCAGAGAAAACTGATGAGGGCCCTGTCAGACTCTAGTGAGGAATTCTATGTTTTGTAAAGGTATGGCGAATCTATCTGTATTTAATGCGGCTTCAAACAGAATTTCTAGTCTAGAAAAAAATGGTGGGGGCCCTATCAGGCTCTAGTGAATAATTTCTTGTTTGCATAGGTGATAAAAATCTTCCCAGTTGAATGTTGTATTAAAATATACTGCACTTGGATTACAAATAAATATTTAATTTCTAATAATAATAAACTCAAACTCAACTCTGGATTTATGTCGGGTTTCGGTTATGGCTTGCGACGACCGTGAGGCTCTTCCAAGGATTTCTTCGGTGTAAACATTCAGAGCCGTATTAAGCATTCCTAGTATGAATACATAATATTAATTAACTGTATTTTGTACAAATGTAGATTTTTGTTATCATAAAAGATGCGAGCCGGCGGAAAGTCGAAGAACGACGTGAATCCAGGTGACTTAAATTCAGAGTTGAGTGTGTGTCAATCTAATCTACTTCCAGTTGGGTTGTGGAAAGGTGAACCCACATCGGCAAAAGCGTTACGTCACCGATGGGGCCCCGGCTAATTTTCCGCACTAGATCCCGATTATAAATGAGGGAAAATCGTTAGAGCCCGACTAGAACCCTTTAGAAATTCCTGCACGGATTTTCATTGCGCAATATCGTTTTATATTTTATTACCATAAAATGTATAAACGGCATGAGAATTTTCTTGTAACAGTCGACTGGGTCTTTTTGAAGCAAGCATAAACTGTCAGGGAATTGTTCTGGGTACTCGAAAACCCCCGTACCAAGAAAGATGAAAGTTTTCTCGACGTTCCGAGCAATTAGACGGCAAGATCGACACATGGCTGTGGCGGGGAAGATCAACTTCTGCAATGTAATAGCCTTGTTCCTTCGACCAGTTCCTCCTGGCCGCTTTCTTAAGTTCTGGGTCAACGGGTCTTGCGATCCGGTATGCCAAAAGAAGAAAAAAGGTCGTAAATCCATTCTCGAGTTCAGTCCTGCTCAAGTTCCGAGTCGTTGATCCCGAAATCCGCTCTTTTTTATTCCCGTCTCTCCTTTTTCTTGATATGTTGTTTCACTCGCGGTTACGGTTACAGTTACTACTTGACCGAAAATTTCCTAGTCACTTCATTTTAGGATAAGTAGTAGTAAGAGCGTCATGTTTTTTCTTCTTGCGTAACTGTTAATCATCATAAATATTTATGAGTCTAGACAAAACAGTTAATAATCTTATGTCACTTAGGTCTTAGAGGAAAAAAGTAGAAGTCCGAGACTTAAAAACAATTGTCAAAGTAGGCCAATAATAACACACAATTTATTTCTCAAAGATCGAAATGAAATCTACTTTCTTATGAAAATTTTGGTGTACTGAAAAAAGAACACCCAAAAAGTTCACAAATCAAAACCGGCTCATTAAAGGAAAATGTACAATAAATGTACAAACAAGGAAGAAAAAAGAGGGAAAAAAAGGAAAGAGTCAGCCAAAACCAACCTCACACTCTTTCTTTTTTTCGTTTTTTTTATACTACTGGGGACCAACATGTTTCGAAGCCAATTTAGACTTCCTCATCAGGGGTAGTTTATAAGATAACTACAGTTATAAATAACGAAGCATATATCAATTTTGTATATATGCATAGCAGCCTTCTTTTAACCAAATTCAAAAAGATTTATTAAATTTATTGATATTCTTATTGGAAGTTTTTTGTTATATTTTTTTGTTGAAGTCGAAACATCCTTTTTTGTTAATATGAAATATCTTTTTTTGAAAAAACCCATGAAGCTTGCATTTTATCAATAATTCTTTCTGTAATGCATCCAATCTAAGTTTTTACTAATTGAATAAATTCTTCATACCACCATACCGGACTTTCAGTAATATCTATCATAAATTCACATTCAACTAAATTCTTATCAATTACACTGAAAATTATATTAACAATAACAGGAAAATAAGAATACATAAAATAATTTTTTATATAGCTTGCTGCGTATAAAATCCAAAAAAAATGTAATCCAATGTTTTGCAAACACTTGAACACAACACTAATTAAACAAAAATTTCAATTATTTTTCAAAAATTTTGTTGATTTTCTTTTTCTTTTTGAAGATAGAAGTATTAAACAACTTTTGCATTATGAGTTTTTTTTAAACTGTGAGAAAAATTCTTCACCGGGAAGAAAATTCAGAACAAAACGAAATGTAGTAAACGAGAGATGCTCGACGACTGACATGTCCATGTAGACCCTTAGACAAACGATCATTTTACCATTTTTTTGAGAGAATAACCACACTGTTGATAATGTTTGTGATTTTACAATAGTTTACAATACAAATTGTAATACAAAATTGCAAGCACCGTATTGTGAAGTAAAATTGCAATAAATTTATTGTAAAATTACAATACAAGTAATGTAATTTTCAAACATATCTTTCTTCAAATGTAGTTTAAACATTTGAGCAATCATTACTGAAGTAGCTCGAATGAAATAATTGTAAAATACCATTTGCCTAATATGCTGACTGTAAGAAGAATTTTTGTTAGTGGAGAAATCGTTAAGAAATTTAATAAATTACATACCTTACCTAAAAACAATTCATCATATACGAAACTTTCATCTTTGAAACACATTTCTGGGTATTGTTCACCTATACGTCATACTTAATTCTTGATTTATGTGTGGTCAAACGCTAAGACCAGCAATTTTTAATTTTTAATAAAAATATAATGTAAATCATATATGCAGAAAACTTTCATGTTTCTCATAATTCGGTGTACACAACATGTATTGTAAAATAACATCACGTTTTGGTAATAAACTTCCAATACATTTATTGTAAAATTACAACAGAAATTTTCAACAGTGGAGTCCCAAATATCAAGATTCAGAATTTAGTCCAGAAAGCCAATAATAAGATAGTAAAATATTTGAACATTCAATAGTGAAATTTAATTTTAAGAGTATTCAATTATTCTACCTCAAATCATGTATATCCTTCTGGCAACCTTATTATATTTATAATAAGTACCAGGATGATATTTTCATTCTATTAACAAAATACTTAGAAAGAACAAATGTATAGTAGACTGAACGTATATTGAATATAATTGGAATCAAAAACATCTGTAAAAAATCGTAAGATTAGAGAAAAATGTAAATAAAGTACTCAATGGTTCATTATAAAAGAATGCACGTATTGTTCATATGACATCTTCCTCAGAATATCATTTTTTGTAGTCAACGAGGGTATCATTTCTTTTACCTGAAAGTATGTGAAACCTTTTAGCAAATTTATTTTATGATAAGTACTAGGTTAACATTTTAATTAGTTATAAAATTGAAAAAAACTGAAAGAATTATTACAAGATTTATGTACACAGAACATGGGAAATGAAGAAAAAAGATCATAGTGCCTAGGTGAAATTTTGTGGGTTGATTTAGAACCAATCTATTCAGATTTTAACATTTTTCAAAAAAGGAAAAGGTAATAATCATAACCAATAACACATTTCTAAAAAATTGCTTACTTTATCAAATTTGTAAACTATATTTAAGTAAAATAGATATCTTTTGGTAAATTAAGTTAACCATGAACACATCAATTAAAAGAAATCTTAAGTATTCATAGGCAACCCTGCAGATGGGAACAAATCCTTCCTAAATGTCTCTCTTTTAAAATTTCTTAAAGACATTTTGCTTCCCCATAAAGGAACCTCTGAAAAAATGAAAATTTTCGAACTTCATTTTTTGACATATCTTGACATAATTCGACCTCAGGAGTCCAAAAATGAGGTTTTTAAAAAATGTTCGTATGTGCAAAAACTCTGACCAAAACTACAGTCAATGTATCCAATTAACAACTCCATCCCAAATTTTGTTGTATCTCGAAAGATCTCTTTTTAAATTAAAGGCTTTATTTCCTTCTTTCATTATGAATATCATTTTCATGAACTCTCTCTTTTTTATTTCTCTCATGATACAAAATTTTAACATCATCCCAATTAAAGTCATGAGCATGTGTGAGTCTATGTTTTGTAAGGGCTGAATAATATCTTGCACTCCGATGAAATTTATTTTTATGTTCTTCTTTTCTTATTCTAAGTGACCTCCTTGTTTGTCCTATATAAACAGCATCAAATTGCTACATTTGCATTTTTAAATTACGCATTGTATCAAGTTTCTCACATTTATCTTTGCCCAATTTTACAATCAAACTACTTTTGAATGGAACTCCATATATCGTATGGAAGCCCAATTTTCCCAGCATTCATTTCAAGATATTTGAGATTTTTCCAAAATAAGGTGAGACAATCGTATTGAATTTGTTGCAATTTTCTATATTGTTTTTGTTCTGATTATTGCCTTTACTCCTAATTTGAACAATTCTGTTATGCATATGTTTGTCAATAAAGGAAATCGGATAATGGTTGAGAAAAAGAATCTGTTTGCATAATTAAATAATCTTTTCATACAATTCTGGATGAGATAATTCAAGAGCTCAATTAATCAAATTCTTTATATCTTCTATCTTGTTTTGAATGGAATGATTAGAATTAAAATTTAGTATCCTGCCCGAACTAATTGTTCTTCTGTGCCAATCTGTGATAATATAATTTTCATCAGTTTTTATTAAAGTCAGATCAATTTAAATAGGGTATCCACATTTAGTGGAAAATATTTGAAAGTGGTAGAGCAGCTTTTTGTACATCTTTTAACGAAGAACAACTTTGTTGCATAAGCTATTTTCGTATTTGGCGTAATTTTTGAAGAAAATTAAAATGCATAATTTTCAGAAATCGGCACCATTTTCATAATTTTTAACATTCTATTTTCATTTTTCTGGGGATTTCAAAAGGGTGTGAAATTTTCACAGATTTGCCTAAAACTTGATACGAGGGCGCTTTTAAGTTCGCTAATTTTCCACTTTGACGCCAAAAGTTACAAATTCAATATAACGGATCGAATGTGGCGGCAAAATTTTTACGGATTTGCCTAAGACTTGGTACAAGGGGGTTTTTAAGATCACTAACTCCGAATTTTACATTAAAAGTTACAAATTCAAAATGGCTGTAACCGTAACCGCGAGTGGCTTATTACTAATAACTGATAAAACTTTTACACAATGCGTTTTCAGCACTAAATTCTTACATACATATATACAAATGGAAGACGAGTGAGCTCGGTCACGGTTCCGTTGGAATGACTTCAACCAAAAGGTGCGAACACGAAGAATATTACATTCTCATCATTCAGGATGGAATGTCTTAGATTCATATGAATTTGGACCCATCCAGTTTTCGTTATTTCTCGGCGTTTTGAGACCCCCTGTGTCAGAAAAAATGGTTCTTACGAAAATGTCTGTCTGTTGTCTGACAACGCGATAACATTCGAAGGAATTTTCTAATTCTAATTTCTTTCTGCACAATGATTTGTGATCCAAAAAGGCAGATTAAGTTCGTTAGCCAGCTTTCTACTGCCAATATTTATGGCTTCAGCCATGAAAAATCAAACTTAGAAAAGTAATAATTCAAGTTTCCAATGAAACCGCGCTAGATACGACAAATGATGAAGAAATCAAAATTATTCGCCTCTAAAGGTTCTACAAAAGTGCTCTTGACCATTTTCCAATAGTAGTAATAGTTTTTGTTTGAAACGTGGAAAATGCCATAAGAAAATCGAAAATTAAAATTAATAGCTAAACAACGCAAAAAACTACGAAAACTTCAACAGCAAAATTACTCACCTTAAAAAGAGCTACCAAATTGCTGTTGACCATTTTCTAATAGCAGTGATAGTTTTTGTTTCAAACATGGAAAATGCCATGAGAAAATCGAAAATTCAAATTTGTAGCTAAACAACGCAAAAAGGACGAAAGGTTTAACAGCAGAATTACTCAGCCCAAAATGATCTACAAAAGTGCTGTTGACCATTTTTCAGTAGCATGGCATTTTCCATGTTTTAAACATGGAAAATACCATAAGAAAATCAAAAATTCAAATTTATACCTAAACATCGGGAAAAACGATGAAAGCTTCAACAGCAAAATCACTCACCTCAAAAAGATCTACAAAATAACTTCCGACTATTTTCCAATAGCACGTATAGTTTGGCGGAAAAATTTGAATTTTTACATCTCATCATTTATGATGGAATGTCTTAGATTCATGTGAATTTGGACCTATCCAGTTTTCGTCATTTCTCGACGTTTTGAGACCCCCCGAGTCAGAAAAAATAGTTCTCACGAAAATGTCTGTTTGACTGTTGTCTGACCACGCGATAACTTTCGAAGGAATTTTCTAATTCGAATTTCCTTTTGCACACTGATTTGTGGTCCAGAAATACAGGTAAAGTTCGTTAACCAGCCTTCTACTGCCAATATTTATGGTTTTAGCCATGAAAAATCGAACTGAGAAAACTAATTATTCAAGTTTCCCACGAAACCGCGCTAGATACGACAAATAGACAGGAGATCAATATTATTCACCTCTAAAATTTCTACAAAATTGCTGTTGACCATTCTCCAATAGCAATTATAGTTTTAGTTTCAAACGTGCAAAATTCCATAAGAAAATTGAAAATTCAAATTTATAGCTAAACAACCCAAAAAACGATGAAAGCTTCAACCGCGAAATTCCTCACCTCAAAAAAACAGGCAAAATTTTCTGTAAACATTTTTGATATCTCTATTTCACTCCTAAGCTGGCATTAATGAAATAAAAAAATGCATAAAATAATATTTTTGTTTCTTACGTCAGTTGTAAAATTTGGCAAGTCTTTTATTACCAATTCAAAACATACTTTTTCAGCAATTTTGTATGAAATTAAACTTTTCTCTTAGTTTCTCCCATACTGCAAATTTATGCTGAAAAGTATTCGATTTGGGTGCTTTTTGTTTAATTCTTTTTCGCTTTATTTTGAAATTTTTCAGCTGAGTATGAAAATATAATGTCAAATGTTGATTCTATAAAATTCAATTTAAACTCAAGCAATGTGGATCGCGATTGTCATGATGAGAATTGGTATTCCTCAGACCCGAAGGAGTTTTGAGAAAGTTATATCTGCATCATCACTTATTGTTTGAGCATGAATATGAATTAGTAGATTATCCAGGATCGAGCGCGGAGCGCGAGACATATTACGCGCGCCGCGGGCGCGCTCAAACTTCGCGCGCAGGGCGGCGCACGATAAGAATGTGCCCGCGCAGCAGAAAGATCTTTAAAAATTAATTTCTCTTACATAAAATACATCAGTGCTATATTTATGATTAGCACATCAAAATATATAGCTAGATCATTCGAAAATATTGCTCTGAGGTTATGTATATTTAAAATTCAAGAAAAGAAATTTGTTCAGATTGAAATTTGCGGGTACTTGCATTACCATGTTTGTGAATCAGCGCACCAAAATACAACACTAAATCATTTTGGAAATTTATTTCAGATACTCATTTCACAACATCGCAATCATTAAAAATAAGAATTCTATAATTGAAATATAGGTATTTCAAACATAAATACACTTTTTTTTATAGAAATTATAACAAATATTCAATTAAATAACAATGTTGAAAATTGAATTCAGATACTCATTTCACAACATCACAAACATTTAAAAAATTCTATAATTGCAATATACGTATTTTAAACATGAATAAAGTTCTATTGTACAGATTACATAGTCAATATTCAATTACATAACCTAAAAAATAAATAAGCAATTTTACTATTAATTAATCATATATCGTACGTATTTTAAGTACAATAATTTCTTATGCATTCTTATTTTTCTATTATAATAGACATTTTCTGCATTAAGTTGAATGATTATTAAATTTAACATACATTGCTCATTTACTATTAGGTTATGGAATTGAATATTGGCTATATAGTCTGTATAATAAAAATTTATTTATGTTTCGAATACGTATATTTCAATTATAGAATTTATTGAATGTTTGTGATGTCGTAAAATGAGTATCTGAATTCAATTTTCAAAATTTTCGGTACATATTTTTTTTATTGACATTTACATTTTCTGGAATCAATAAAAAACTTATCAATAATAATATTAATAATCTGAATTCAATTTTTAAAAATTTATGTACATATGTTTTCTATTGACATTTACAATTTCTGGAATTAGTTTAAAAGTTTAATTATAAATCATACTTTTAGAAGTAATAGTTAATATTTGAAAAAATATGTAGAAAAAATTATTTGAACGTCTAATGAAAATAATTGTTCATTGTTTTTCATGTTGCGAAGTGAGTTCAGATCTGAAAATTTCATTACGGAGGTTATAGATATAAATGATTTAATCACTTAGTAATGTTTTTTGATGCGCTGATTCACAAACATGCCCATGGATGTACTCGCAAATGTTAAATTTAATAATCACTTAGACTTATTCCACAAAATGTCAATTATAATAGAAAAATAAAGATGCATCAGAAATTACTGTACATAAAATACGTACGATATATCATTAATAAATAGTGAATTGCTCATTCATTTTATTTATTTATTTTCATTAATTCAATTTTCAAAATTTTCAGTATATATATTGAGACGATGCATACTCTCTAACCCAGTCGAGGGGTCGAACTCATAAATTTAGTTTTTTATTGCTCTCAAATATGCTTCGAAAAAAGAAAAGGGAACGTCAGTGTGTCCTTTTTTCCACATGGCCAGTGTACGTCAAACTTTCAGAGAGTAAACAACTCAATACTGGTTTCTTTTTTCCAATTTTAAAATAATACAAAAAATAAAAAATTACAAATTAATTACAAAATTTTTTAGTGTTTGAAAATAAAAAGTGGTTTTTAAAAAAAGTGTTGTGTACCGGAGGAGGTGGATTAAATCATTTGGAATATTAAGATAAGTTGCATATTCCTATATTAAATTAAATTAAAATCAATGTTTCTAGACAAAATTGTCTTGATGATATAAATTTTATAAAATTTTCAATTTTCTATTACAGCTTAAAATGATTCTCTCATTGTATAATATACCTGTTTTGTTTTCCTATAAATGTCCCCTGATGAGGAAGTCTTAATTGGCTTCGAAACATGTTGGGTCCCCAGTAGTATAAAAAGGACGGAGAAAGGAAGGAGTGTGAGGATGGTTTTGGTTGACTCTTTCTTTTTTCTCCCTCTCTTTTCTTTTCAGTTGTGTACATTTACTGTGCACCTGTCTCTAATGAGCCGAAAATAGCGGGTAGTCAAAAAGTCTATTTTTGATTTGTGAAATTTTTTGGTGTCCCTTTTTGGTACACAAAAAATTGTCATAAGAGAATAGATTTTATTTCGATCTTAAGAAATTAAGGTTATTCCATTTCTCAAAGAGAAAAAGTTAATGATCCAAACCAATAATACATTTCTAAAAAAATTGCTAACTTTCTCAAATTTGTGAACTACATTTAAATAAAATGTGAATCTTTTGGTAAATTGAGCTAAAAACTAACACCTCAATGAAGAAAAATGGTTCGATTGAAGAAAAGGGGCGTCATCAAAAAAAGACAAAATAATGAATTCACTCCAAAGTGCTTGACAGTCCCTTCGGTATGCTGAAAATCTATCCACTCTGTAAAGAAAATCCAAAAAAAGACAATGAGAAACCAGAGACTACGTTTTCGTTAAGACAAGTTTTTAAAAACTTTTTTTCTAATAATTTTCGACGTACGAAAAATGAAAATTCAAATTGAGTATCGATATGAATCAAGATCGGTACATATCTCGTTTGCCATCGATAGCCAAGATGGCGTCCTCCCGTCTCGAGTAACAGCTGATGTGCGTGAAACTCTCCTTTTTTTGTCGACACAATAGCTCATGTCGATATGAAAAAAATATCTAAATACATTCTGATTTATTAAAAAACCATTCAGTTTTAATTATTTACAGTGTTCTTGTTCGTACGGATGTTTAAAAGTACCTAAACGGTGAGTTAAACATGATCATTCCGATATCGTGACAGACCCATATTTGAGACACCTTAGTAACAAAAGTAACAATAATTTTGCACTTTTGCCTCGTCAAATCGCTTCATTTATCGTTCAATTGAAGATTCTAATAGTTTGTTACCGACAAAATTTTTTTTCCGGACAAAACAGAGGTGTCGCCCCTATTGTGCAATTGCACCCAAGAAATCTTAAGTGTTCATAGGCAACCCTGCAGATTGGTAAAAATCCTTGATGAATGTCTCTCTTTTAAAATTTCTTAGAGATCGAAATGAAATCTACTCATTTATGAAATTTTTTTTTCATGCACTAAAAAAGAAACACTCAAAAAGTTCAAAAAATCGGAATCAGACTTCAAGACTACCCGCTTTTCCGGCTCATTAGAGACAAATGTGCAGTAAATGTACAAAAAAAAAAAGAAAATTAGCTGTGAATTCGATCTCGAGTGTTTTTAATTCGTTTGTATTTATAATTGTATGATGCTCATTTTTAATGAGTACTTTGCTTCCTTATTATGACTAATTAGCAAATATATATGCTTCGTCATACAGGAAGTGAAAATACAAAATTACAAGTAGGTCAATCAATTCGTCTCGAATCAAGGAGTCCTTTCTGTTTTTGCATCAGCTTTGAACTATGTTGATGAAAAAAGTTATACTGTAAAGAAAACATATTTTTCAAATACTACAAATGACCAAAATGACCATAACATCCTTACTCTTCAGTAGAATGCATAAATGTTATAGGTCAATCGATTCATCTCGAATCAAGGGGTCTTTTCTATTCCTGCATCAACTTAGAATTATGTCAATGAAACATGTTTACTGTAAAAAATAAATCTTTCAACTATTATAAATAACCACAATTTCCTTACTTTTCAATAAAGTATAATGATATTATAGGTCAATCGATTCGTCTCGAATCTAAGATTCGTTTTTAATCGTACATTAAGTTTGAATTATATTAATAAAAAATTTTTTACTGTCAACGAAATTTTTTAAATATTATAAATGACCGTAGCCTCGTCCCTCTCTGATAAAATTCGATAATATTATAGGTCAATCGATTCGCCTCAAGACAAGGAATCTTTTATGTTGTTGCATCAACTTCGAATTATTTAAATGAGAAAAGTTTTATGATAAAAAACCCATTTTTTAAATATTATAAAGTGCTAAAAAAATTGTAATGATTATTTTCAGTAATTCTTTGGTCTGTTTTCAGATATTAGCTGCGAAAATAAGCCGTCCAAATCTTATTAATTTATCTGCAATTGTCTTCAAGTTATCGTGTTCACAAGGGAGTGTAACATCTACACAAACACACACACACATCCACACACACATACATTCGGACAATTGCTTAGAACATTCTATTAGACATTTTTCAATTGAGGAATGTTTAATTAAACGAATTAAAATTTTTTTGAAATTATTACCATTACAAAGCTTCCTCTATGAGGAAGCAAAAAGAGAGAGAAAAAGGAGAGAGTTAATCAAAACGAACCTCACACTACTTCTTTTTCCTGTCTTTTTTATACTACTGGGGACCAACATGTTTCGAACCTAATTTAGACATCCTCCTTAAGGGTAATTTATAGGATAACTACAGCTATAAATCATGAAGCATATATTTACTAAATTCAAATATTACCTGAGAGTATAAATAAAACATTTTTCATTAATAAATGTTGTTTGGTCAATTTTTTCATTTTCTTATTGAAATAAAAAATCTTAGAGATCAATGCGAAATTTACTTTCTTATGAAGACTTTTTTTTCTTTTTATTATTATAAAATAGAAAACACTATAAAGTTATGTGTATGTGTGCATGGCAGCCTTTTTAACCAAATTCAAAGAGAGTTATTAAATCTATTGATATCATCATTAAAAGTTTCTTTGTTATATTTTTTTTGAAGTCAACACATATTTTCTTGTTAATATGAAATATCTTTTTTTGAAAAAACACATGAAACTTGAATCATATTAATAATTCCTTTTTTTAATGCATTCGATTTAAGTTTTCACTAATTAAATAAATTCTTTGACATCCCTGTACCGGACTTTCAGTAACATCTATCATAAAATCACATTCAACCAAATTTTTTCAATTACACTGAAAACCATATTAACGAAAACAGGAAAATAACAAAAGATAAAATAATTTTTTATATAACCTCCTGCTTATAAAGTCCAAAAAATTGTAATCCAATGTTTTGCAAACACTTCACCACTACAATAATTGAACAAACATTTCAATTATTGAAAAAAAAATTATTTTGAATTTTGTTGATTTTCTTCTTCTTCTTAAAGATAGAAACATTAATCCACTTTCTTAATATGAATTTTTCAAATTATGAGAAAAGTTCTACACTGGGAAGGAAATTCAGAAAAACGAAATGTAGCCAACGAGAGATTGTCGAGGGCTGACCGCCTACATAGACCCTTAGACAAACGATCATTTTACCATTTTTTTTTTCAGAGAATAACCAGTCTAAAACTCTCGTAAAAGTCAACTTTTCGAAGAATGCTAATATATTTTAGGAAACTATACAGAAAGTCATAGCTCCAAGTATTGAGATTCAGAATTTAGTACAACGAGACAATAATAAGATAGTAAAATATTTTGACATTCAACTATGAAATTTAATTTCAATTGTATTTAATTATTATACCTCAAATTGTGCACATCCTTCTCGTAACCTGATTATATTTATGATAAGAACCAGGATGACATTTTAATTATATTATCAGCATATTTAGAACAAACAAATGCAAAGTAGACTGAAAAATATATGAAATATATTTGGAATCAAATACATGTGTAGAAATCATAAGATTAGAGAAAAATGTAAATAAAGTAGTCAATGTACATAATGACAGAATGCACATATTGTCCATATGGCATTTCTTTTAAAAATGTGTTACTGATTTGAATTCTTACCTTTTTCTTTCTTAAAAAATAGAATAATCTGAATATATTGGTCCTAAATCAACCCACAAAATTTGTTCTTGACACTATGATCTATATTCTTCATTTCCCATCTTTTGTGTGCACAAATCTTGTAATAATTTTCTCAGGTTCTTTCAATTTTACAACTAATTAAAATGTTAACCTGGTACTTATTATAAAATGAAGTTGCCAAAAGGTTTCACATACATTCAGATTGAAGAAATGATACTCTCGTTGCCTGCAAAAAATGGTATTTTTAGGAAGATGCCATATGGACAATATGAGCAATTGTGCATTCTGTTATTATGTACCATCGAGTACTTCATTTACATTTTTTTCTCTAATCTTATGAATTTTTACAGATTTTTTTGATTTCAAATATATTTAATACACTTTCAGTCTATTATACATTTGTTCTTTCTAAGTATTCTGTTAATTTGAGTAAAATGCAAAATCCATTAGCATTCTTCGAACAGATAACTTTTACGAAGATTTGAGACGGTTATTCTGTCAAAAAAATGTTAGAATGATCGTTTTTCTAAGGGTCTATGTACACGGTCAGTCGTCGACCATCTCTTCATTACTACACTTCGTTTTTCTGAATTTTCTTCCCGGTGAAGAATTTTTCTCATAATTTGAAAAATTCATATTGAAAAAGTGGATTAATGTTCCTATCTTTAAAGAAGAAATAGAATACATTTTTTCAATTTTGAAAAATAATTGGAATATGTGTTCAATTAGTGTTGTGGTGAACTGCTTGCAAAACATTCAATTACAATTATTTGGATTTTATACGCATGAAGTTATAGAAAAAATTATTTTATCTTTTCCTTTTTTCCTGTTTTTGTTGATATGGTTTTCAGTGTAATTGAAAAAATTTGGTTGAATGTGATTTTATGATAGATGTCACTGAAAGTCCGGTACAGGGGTATCAAAGAATTTATTCAATTAGTAAAAACTTAGATCGGATGCATTACAGAAGGAATTATTGATAGCATGCAATTGTGATGGGGTTTTTCCAAAAAGGATATTTCATATTAAGAAGAAAATGTGTTTTTACTCCAACAAAAAAAGATAACAAAGAATCTTTTAATAAGAATATCACTGAATTTGATAAATCTATTTGAATTCAGGTAAAAAAGCGTGCCATGCACAGATAAACATAACTTTATACTGTTTTCTATTTTACACTAATAAAAAAATCTTTACGAGAAAGTGAATTTCACATTGATCTTAAGGATTTTTGATTACAATAAGAAAACTGAGAGACTGACCAAACTATATTTGATAATAAAAAATGTTTTATTTATACTTGTAGGTGATATTTGAATCTAATTAATATATGTTTCATTATTTATAACTTTAGTTATCCTATGAATTACCCCTGATGAGGAAGTATAAATTATCTCCAAAACATGTTGGTCTCCAGTATTCTGAAAAAGACGGAAAAAAGAAAGAGTGCGAGGTTGGTTTTGGTTGACTCTTTCCTTTTTCTCCCTCTTTTATCTTTTTTGCTTGTACATTTATTGCACATTTGCCTCTTACGAGTCGGAAAAACGGGTAGTCTCGAAGTCTAATTTTGATTCAGGAACTTTTTGGGTGTTTCTTTTTCAGTACACAAAAATTTTTCGTAAGAAAGTAGATTTCATTTTTATCTTTAAGAAATGAAATTTGATTTTCTTGCAAGCTCTCTTTTTGATATATAAACATTTTAGACCTCGATATGGAGAGTTGGGCCTGAGCCAGAGTGTTAAATGCTTTGGGTGGCACAGTGGGCTGAGAGACACCGAAAACTGGCCAAAAACCAACTTCGAAGTTTTGGGTGAAAGACATATTTTTCATAATGTAGATGAGTTGGAGCAACTTTTGGCCATATTTTATGATGTTTCAACAAGTCTCATTCATTCTAAAGTGCTATGAATTAAATAAAAGTGTTTTTTTATTTCAGCTCTTTAAGCAACCGGTTCAAAAAACTTGTTCATGAGATTATGAATGAGAATCTTAATTTTTTTTATCCAAGTGGTCATACATTAATACGATATGAATGAAAAACTTAAATATCAGCTGCCTTTTTCTACCCTTGTCATTTGACGAAGATATTCGCAAATTAAGTTAAGCGCGCACATTCACAGTGCAGTGGACTGAGAAACACCGAAAAATGGCTGAAATTCAAGATTTCGTCAGATTTGTATGGAACTTGATATAAGAGAGTTTTTGAGGTCGTTGGATTAGATTTAGACATCAAGAACTGCAAGTTCGAAATGAAGGATCCAATATGGCGGCCAAAATTTTAAAATTTGTACAGATTTGACTGAAGTTTGGTACAAGGATGTTTTTTAGGTCGCTGATTTTGATTTTGATATTGAAAGTTACAAACTTGGAATGGTTGATTCAGAAACCGGACCTGCTAGCTGAATACTTAGGACTTGATAAAGAACTTCTTGAAAACGTCTAGTTGATCTTTATCGCTGTGTCTATTCAGCTACCAGTAAATTCTACTTTGTTTGGCGACCTTTGCTCTTCGAAAAGTCCGTCAAGGATTACTTTTGGTACCACATGTCATCGACGGCCCACAAGATTCTTATACACGGTGGGGACATAATGAGAAAACAGTTTGTTGCCGATCCAAAAACTTCAAGTGCCAGCTTAATTCGCGACTTAAACAAAAGAAACATTCACCACTCTCTGAGGGAGTGACGAAGTTGTTACTTTTAAGGCCTTCAGAAGAAACGGTGAATGCCGTGGACTTCAGATGAGCAAAATGTCATATTGGATCCGCCGTTTTCAATTTGTAAATGTTCACGTCAATATGTGAATCAGCGTTCTCAAAAACACCCTTGTACCAAGTCTTAGGCGAATCTGTGAAAATTTGAAAATTTTGGCTATTATATTGGATCCGCCTTTTTAAATTTGTAATTTTGGAAATCAAAAACGGAATTAGCGACCTCAGAGACCCTTTCGTACCAAGTTTCAGGCAAATTTGTAAGAATTTTTTAATTTTTGCCGCGGTATTGGAACCACCATTTTTAATTTACTTTTGACGTCAAAATCGGAATCAGCTACCTCAAAAACTCCCTTGTACTAAGTTTTAAGCAAATCTGTGATAATTTAAACATTTTTACTGACATATTGGATCCGTTATTTTTAATCTGTAATTTTTTACATCAAAATCGAAATTAGCGATCTCAGCAACCCCCATGTATCAAGTTTAAGACGAATCCGTCAAAAATTTAAAACTTTGGCCGTCATTTTGAATTTGTAACTTTAACACCAAAAACAAAATCAGCAACCTCAAAAACCCCCTTGTTCTGAGTTTCAGGACAATCTGTGATAATTTCAAAATTTTGGCTGCCATATTGGATCCGTTATTTTTAATTTGTAAATTTTCACATCAGAATCGAAATCAGCTTCCTCAGAAGCCTCGTTGTATCAAGTTATAGGCCAATCTGTGAGAAATATAAAATTTTTTCCGTCATGTTCGATCCGATATTTTGAATTTATATTTTTTGACATCAAAAGCGAAATCAGCCACCTCAAACACCCCCTTGCACCATGTTTCAGGAGAATCTGTGAAAGTAATAAAATTTTGGCTGTCATATTGAATCCGCCATTTTTAATTTGTATCTTGTTACGTTAAAATGGAAATCATCGTCCTCGAAAACCCCCTTTTACCAAGTTTTAGGCGCATCTGTAAAAAATTTGAAATTTTTGCCGCCATGTTGGATCCATCATTTTGAATTTTTAATTTTTTACATCATAAACGAAAGTAGCGACATAGAAGACCCTTTTATACCAAGTTTCAAGCGAATCTGTAAGAATTTTTGAATTTTTGCCGCTATATTGGATCCGCCATTTTTAATTCGTAACTTTTGAAGTCAAAATCGAAATCAGGAACCTCAGAAACCCTCTTGTATCATGTTCTATACAAATCCGACAAAATTTAGAATTTTGGCCAGTTTTCGATGTCTCTCAGCCCATAGTGCGTGGGTGACGAAAGAGTTTAACTCATTAACTTTTAAGTGTTTCCACTGGACGGTTAGTCCAGGCATGATGTGTTTAAAAATGGGTCGAAGTGGAAAGTTTTGGAGATATTTCTTTGTTTTGATATTTTTATAGGTTTTTGGATGCTCTTTCTAAATTATCACTTTGCGACTCGTATCTACGCCGCTAACGCAGCCATTTTGGAAATATGGCTTCAGAAATGAGTTTTTTTGAAAATCATTCGTTTCCGGTTCGTTTTTTAGCAAAAATAGTTATGCAGCAAACTAAACTAGAGAACAGTTTCTCAAATTTAGTTTCTCATGACTTTTTTATTATAAATTCATCCCTTTCCGCGTAAAAGCGCCGCAGAGTTGCCGCTGGCGTCGCCATTTTGGAAAAAGACGTCAAAGATAAGTTTTCCGAATTTCCAGATCATTATATGGCGAAAATAGTTCTGTAACCAATTAAAATTTGACTTTCAATTTAATTTCAGGAACTATTTTTTTCTTATGAAATCAACCACTTCCGCGTCTGAGCCTCGCAGAGTTTGCTGATTCACTCTACCATGTGTTAGGCGAGCAATACTCAATTTCTACGACGATTGCTAGTTGTACAGTGTAACTATTATATTGTAAATCAGTATGAATGTTGGTAATTGAGACAGAGTATACAGGTAGACTACTCTGGGGGTTCCCGCTGAAGCCGCTGGCCCCTGCGACCCAGCATCTGCTAAAAAAGCCTGATGATCAACTTGCGGAATTCCTCGCGTACGAACTCGGGCTTTTTCCGTTATCGCTCTTCAGTGAGAAGGGCATGCACAAGTGCGTCAAATATTCGTTGTATAAAGATTTCCAGCATTGAGCATATGGCATCAATTTCGGAGAGGCTATCTACGAGTACGTTATTGAGGGAGGATATTTACTGCATCGAGTCGCATGGATTTGCAGTGCAACATTTTCGTCTACCTACAACAACCACTTCGTATACACTCACTCGCATCATACATCGAGTGCCATGATCATATTTTATTGCAATCCAGACCATGTAGCTGATCGCAATACGAAATATGCTGGGTGATTTCCAAGATCATTCAGTAGACATACTTTTTGACGAGACAATTACCCCAACCGTGTCACAAGAAAAATTTCCATGCAACGATAAGAACAAGAATCACCTTATTGTAATACTCAAAACGAAATTCAAGGTTGCCAACTACTTGGTAAAACAAGCTAACGAAGATGCGGATATGCTAATAATTAAGACGGCAAATAATACCTCCACTTGTTTTGATTCCGTAGTATTTGTGAGCAAAGATATCGATTTACTAATTATTTCAACAGCCTTATCCAAATTATTCAACCGCTTAAACATTTACTTCCTTAAACCCGGAAAAAGAAAAACTTTGTAACAGATATACGCATCGCAGAGTATGACTGATGAACCAGCTGCAGGGAATGTTTAATTTTTGCACCCATTCAGTGGCAGTGACGCAACATCAGCTCTCTGCAATCAGGAAAAAATGGAATTTCTAAACGTGCTGGGCAAAACTCCACATTCCAACGACGTTCTGAAAGTTTTTAGAGATAATGATGGCGATAAAGAAGACATCGCTAAGGCCGGAGAACGCTTTCAATTCAAACTATGCGGCTACAACGGCAAGGAATTAATCCCATTAAATGAATACAGATATCAGTGCTTCCTAAAATCTTTATATAAAAATAAATTCAATACTGCGTCATTGCTTTCGATCGAAACAGTAGCACAAGAACACTCGTTCCGGACGTATCACCAGGTTCAGCAGTGGTATGGAATCGAGAAGAATCCTGAAGAGTGGGGCTGGAAGATGAGCAAGAACGGCGTCTAATCCCTATCACTGCACATCAGGCTCCTGCTCCAGATGATCTACTTAAGCTCATTTCTTGCAAATGCACGAGTCGGAACGGAGCTTGCGGATGCAAAAAGGCAGGCCTCAAATGCTCAATACTTTGCACAAATTGCAACAGTACCTGCGATAACATCCCCGAAAGAGTGGAAAACAGCGATCAAGATGAAGATGAGGTGAAGATGAAGATGAAGAAGGAGGTGAAAATGAGGATGAAGAAAAAGATGAAGAGAACAATGTCATCCAGGAATCATTGCACGACGGAATGGATGGAGGGATGGTTCTTGCATCAACTTCATCATACGATACCACTGCTGTCACAGAAGAGTCAATTCCTTCTACTAATGAACACTTTGCCGAACCAGGTTCATTAAGATGATCAAAAAAATAAAATCACAATAGAATACTAAAATCACACTCACAGTATCCAGAATCACTCATTCAGTGGATTAGGTCGACCGGAGATACCAGCATTCAACGCGCCACATACCTCCTAGTGGTGCGGAAATGAGTATTGCTTGCCTGATACGTGATTGAGTAAACTCTGTGAGGCTTGTACGTGGAAGGGGTTAATTTCATTTAAAAAATTGATTTGTAAAGTTAAATTGAAAGTAGAATTTTGATTTGTTATATAACTGTTTTTGCCATATAATGAACCAGGAATTCGGCAACTCATTTTTGATGTCTTCTTCCAATATGGTGACGCTAGCGACAACTCTGCGGCGCTTATATGCGGAAAGTGTCGATTTCATAAAAAAAAAATCGTCAGAAGCTAAATCTAAGCAAACTTTCTATAGTTTAGTTTGTTACATAACTATATTTGCCAAAAAACTAACCGAAAGCGAGTTATTTTTTAGAAAATTAATTTTCGACGCCATATTTCCAATATTTCATTTTTCAAAAAGAAAGAGGTAATAACCCAAACCAATAAAACATTTTCAACAAATTGCTAACTTCATCAAATTTCGAAATTATATTTAAGTAAAATAGATATCTTTTGATAAATTAATTAATTAACCATTATCACCTCAATTGGAAGAAATCTTAAGTATCCATAGGCAACCCTGCAGATTGAAACAAATTCTTGCTTAATGTCTCTCTTTTTAAATTTCT
>JAUMHM010000031.1:68157750-68183984 GCA_032362435.1 Melikaiella ostensackeni
TTTACTATATCCCAACTATGTTTGATTATTCGTGTAGATGTAGATGTTATTTTGTTCAGGATTGAAGTTGAATATTTAGACAAGTTGTATAAAAATGATCCAATGAATCATGTCACAGGTCTTAGTGGTTCATTATCTTTGCGTTATTTTATTTTCCCGTATACAGGGTGTTTCTTTTATTTTGAGACATCGAAATATCTCAAGAAATACGCATCTAACGGAAAAAATGACTGTAATAAAAACTATTTTCGAGGTAAGTTTTATTCGAAAAATTGTTTTCGATTCACGCCAGATGGCGATGCATTTACGGGTTGAAGTTGCGCAGGCACAGGCGCAACCGTGGGTTGTTCCCCGGGGTGGAGTGTGGCGGCGACTTCCGCATTGCAAATTTGCAACTTTAACCCGCAAATGCATCGCCATCCGACGCGAGTCGAAAAAAATTTTTCGAACAAAACTTACATATTTTTTAATGGAAAATATTAATCTGCTACAAAAAATAGAGGGTCCCATTTGAAATTTCAAAGTCCCCCGCCCCGGCCCCAGGGGGTAAGGGAATTTCTGCAGTCGCTTTTCCCCCTCGAAAATATAGTAAAAAGTTTTAATTACAGACATTTTTCTCGTGGGATGCGTATTTCTTGAGATATTACGATGTCTCAAGATAAAAGAAACACTCTGTATTAGTGGTGGTCGACCGTTAGTACTTTGTAAGTGATAATAAATGTTTTATTTATCAATTTTTCTTCCAATCATTCTTGAACCATTGTGTTTAAACTTTTTTGTACCTCTTTCGTCGGGTTTTTTTATTGTTTCGTACGTCTGTTTGTCATCGAGAAGTGTTTTCATTTTTGGTTGTATTCTTGTTTCTCTATTCTTACTGTTTTCTTACTTTTATCAGATTTTATTATGTATAATTGGGGATTGCGGTAAGTTTGAAAATAAAATAAGTAAACCAAAAATATGTTTCATCGAAAATAGACCATAAATGTATGCATATGTATGACATGCTCCATTATTTGTTATAGTCCGAATGAGGCTGTGGTTCCACAGCGAAATGCATCAACTTGACCTCAGTTCTTAAATCTACTAAATGAATTTTACAAATATCAAAGAATATCAATTACTATCACCTTCATACATTTATTCTTATAAATCGGTCTTATTCGTAAAACAAAGTATACATAACTGGCCAAAAGACGCAACGGATAATGGAGAACGTGAATCACCAACACACAGAATACATACATAGATTCTAGAATCAACTTAGGTCTACTTATCCACAGGTGACATTCATTGCAAAACAATGTGTTCAATCAATTTTTCTGATAGAAAAATTGAGAAACCAACTTTTTGGCACCCTTCGAGTGAAGGTATAAATGCTCACAGGCTTCTGCCGTTTAAAGAAGCATCTGACTAACATGAAAATTGACAGGGACCCTCACTGTCAAAAATGTGTCTTTCGTGAGGAAACAGCGCATCAGATCCACTGAGATTGTGATGCGTTAGTAAACCTTAGAGTGAAGCATATAGGAGATAACTTCCGTGAACCAGGTCACTTCGAAGATATTTTCTTTGCGGCAATAAACGCCTTAATGGCGGAAACAGGCCTCACTGGCAATGACTAGATCTGAAGGTATAGAACAATGATTTAAAGAATTATGTTACTGAAGAAATTGGTATGTTCTAATTATTCTTCGAAATAATTTAATTTTCCTAAGTACAGTACTGGAAATTAAAATACGATCCCTCAAAGTTATTTCAGAGTAATTTCATTTTAGTCATTCTTTTTTGCTGTTGTTACAGAAGGAGTCTTCTGAGGAATGACCGTCCAGGATTATTCGTCGCGTAATTCTCTATTTTAACTTCTTAACTGGCATATATTTGACATAATATTTTGGAATATTTTTAAGTGATCCAGTTTTGTGCCTAGTTAGTATCCATCGGTTATGACTTGAGTCCAACTGTTCATACAAGGGTTGTTTCGTTTCTTTTTGTTATGAATGATCAAGCTCCCCCTTTCTATCTGTGATCGTGGAGATCCGTATTTTTTATTTGAAGTCCAAGAGCACTAATGCGCTCACTCTTCATAGCTTCATAGCTCACTCTTCATGTGCCTTACATGCAAGCGAGCGCCGTGGTGGAAATGTCGACGGAAGAATCGTTGGTCACTAGCTCGGAGTTGGACTCCGAATCACGCACGCACGACTAATTATGCAGCACTCCTGATTGGTCCAGTCTAAATACTTTATAACTGGAAGACTAGAACCAACTTCATTTTCTTATACAGCCATAAAAGTCCAAACAATTGAGTCTTGGACACCCTGTATATAGATTATGATGTTTTCTATTTTTAGGCACCTAATAACTTATCCACCTAGAGTGGAATTCAAAATTTCATTATTTGAGAAGGTTTTTTGTCGATCCCCGTCAGTTTTGGTGGAACCCCATAGTTCAAACCTGAACACCACCATTAACATTCCTGTGTGCTGGGAATCAATTTTTAGATTATTCACTCAGAAGTCTAAGTAGCCAGCTCATGGTTAGCAGGAGCTTTATAGAGGAAATACAATAATTTAGCATATCTTTTGCTCCGAATTCATTGATCATTGAAATCAGCACATTGAGAAGTCATCATTTGGTCTGGATACGGAAGAGACAGTACCGTTCATCTTCACTTTACTCCAATTCTTTTCTTTGTACGTCCTGGTCTCACTGCCGTATGGCACAGTGGGTGGAAGCACAGAATTATATATTGCAAGTTTAGCTTTATTTGTCACATTTTTACTTCCAGTTATGGCTCCTACACTGCCAATAATCTCTCTACCCTCGTTTATACGCCTGGATATCTCGGAAACTATCTTTCCGTCAGCAGTAAATAATGTGAACTTCTAAGGTACACGAAATCATCAATAATTCGCTTTAATCTTCAAACCCATACTCTTCATGCAGGTATCTAGTCTCCTCAACATTTTTGAATCTCTCAAAGTTACGCAACTTCAAAAATGAATTTCTATTTATTATCCATTACTAAATTTGAGAGATGCTGTGCGAAAAGTAATGAAAAAATTTTAAAAACAACTATGATTTATGTTTGCAGCATATAATGTGATCATACTAAATATAACATTTCAAAAAAGATTCTTATAAACATTCATAATCTTATTTAATTATGATTAATGACTGAGAATTAAATTAAAACTTCAACTCTTATAACAAAGATGTAACTCAGATAAGCCTTGCTAATAAAATTCAGACGTTAATATATTCTGAAGATATGTGAGTAACCTTTCGCACAAAAATTAGTGCCGGGAAATGACGGAAATTAGTATAGAGCATTAATTTATAGAAAATGATGATGCACGGTATATATGCATAATTGCACTTACATATTTTGGAACGAATTATTTGTAGTGTAAAAATTAATTTGAACAGTTTTGAGCCTGTTTTTATTTGGAAAAACATACTCTAAACTGAAATAATATTCTGTGATGTTATTTCAATTAATTTTAACAATTATTTATAACTGTAGAATATTTTTATATTCGTTGCACAATTGCTTCAAAACCGTACTGAAAAGTTATTACTATTAAAATAGACGGGTTTGTGAGAAAGTC
The DNA here is from genome assembly GCA_032362435.1 of Melikaiella ostensackeni. Classification (NCBI taxonomy): domain Eukaryota; kingdom Metazoa; phylum Arthropoda; class Insecta; order Hymenoptera; family Cynipidae; genus Melikaiella; species Melikaiella ostensackeni. The sequence goes on from JAUMHM010000031.1 coordinate 68,161,362, forward strand.
TATTAAAGGTAAGCTCCAATCTACCTATTACTTGGTCCCAATTGCGTTGAGACTGGTGCCTCGCGAGGCCATCGAACAGGCCGTACGGCTTAAAAGTCGGGACAGTAACGCAAAGATACTTGCAGCAGGTAGGTAAGAGTTTCAGAGATATTGTAATTTTTTCAAGTAGTCTATTCTTTCTATTGGTCTGTTATCAGAAGAAGCCTAGGAAGCCTGTGATAAAAATATCAGGAAATATCGATATAAATATAAATATGTTTGAATCAACGGAATATTATTCCGAAATTTTCGGGTTATATTCAATCCACCTTTGAGAATTTTTAAATTCAGGTTTCAGGTGACTTTGAATTTTTTGTATTATATTCATTATCAGAAACTTCAAAAACCCAAATTAACAATTTTTATTGAAATTCAAAAAAATGTTCAACTTTTCCTACGCCACAGTTTATCCGCTTATTTGAATTTTGAATTTTCTGTATCAAATCCGTTATCAGTCACCTTAATGACACCTCAATACCAATTTTGGTGCAAATTTAATGAAATCTAGACTTTTCACCAAATTTTTGTCGTTCGTGCACCACTGTTCGTCAGTCCACGCAATTTTGCTGTCCCGAGATCGAGACCTTTTTCTCCTAAGAGAGCGATTCTTAGACATCTAGTCATGTATATATTGAACAGCCAGGAAGGCATAACGCAGCCTTGCCTAACGTCCTGCTCAATGTCGAGCCAACTCCATGCTCTTTTGGAATCTTCCAATCCTGCTAATAAGTATTTTGGTCAATTTTTTTCCCACGGTACTTAGTAGACTGATAGCTCTATAATTAGTACAGTCACCTTTATCACCCTTTCCCTTGTAGAGTGGAATGATAATCGCCTTCCTCAAATCATTTAGACCTTCACCATTCTCAGCACATATATTTATAGATTCGCTCAGCCACACAAACAAATATTCACCACCGCTGTAAGCACTTCAGCGGTAATACGAGTATATCAGTATCCTTACAATTCTTTAGTTTTTTAATTGCGGATATAATGTCGCGGATATGGATTTCTATTACGCCACTTTCAACGAAATTTTCTAACGTATCCTCTTCTGTGTCACAGTTGTTATGCTCCATAGCTTCACCGCCACACAATTGTTTGAAAAAAATCACTTACGCAGTATTTCACTTCGTCCATATCGCATACAATATTACCAGGAGTATTTTTAATTCTGAATAAGTCAGTGCTAGTACTCCCTTTCCTAATATTCTTAACCCATTTCTTGAAAAATTTCTTATTTTCTTCGAAATAATTTTGCATTTTTTAATCTTCTTTCGCTTTGATTTTATCCAGTCTTTCTTCATACAACCGCAGTACTGCACACTCCAGATTCACTCTTGAAGAAGCTATCCCATAGTATTATCCATGTACCCTCAACATTTTTGTTGCCTAGTTCCGCCTTCTAGTCTTCTTTATAATGACCTAAATAATTATTCAGCTTTCCACGATATACCATTTGTACTTCTGGCTTCTGCGAATTATCTATTTTTAACTTGCGTCTGCTTCGTCTTATTATTAATTCTTGTTCTCTTCCATCCTTGACCTAGATTAATTTTTGGGAACTATGAGGTAGTGCTTCATTTCACATTCAGAAACTCTAATAATCATTGTATCTCTTACTATCCCCCTCAGCCTTCCATCCACTACAACAAAGTCAATCATACTGAGGCTCCCGCCTCCGCACGAAGTTTTCATGTGGATCATGTTATGTCTGAACCAAGTATCTGTGATTAACAGGCCTTTTTCTAAGCATGAGCTAATCAATTTATCCCCGTTACTGTTCGTTTGTGGGTCTTCGAAATGACCAAGTATCATGTCCGTATCTTCGCATTGCACACCAACCCAGTCATTAATATCTCCAAGTAGGATGATTTTTTACCCAGAATCGCAAGTACCTAGAATATCATTTGAAGAGTCCCAGAAAATATCTTTTACATCACTACTGTCACCATCAACTGAAGCGTAGTATGCTATAATAAATAGCCTGCTGATTGTCACTTTCATTATGACCCATAATAATGTAGAAGATATACATTCATACATCTTGACATGCTGTTCTGCTCACTCATTCATAATCAGACCCACTCCTTGGCTACCATGTGAACCATCATTTACTCTTGACCATAGTTCCAGTCCATTTTCTATTTTTTTAAACCTCATATCCCTTCTCCCTTGTTTCAGGTGAACATAAAATAAATTTTTTGAATTTATAATTATATGACAGCTTTTCTTTCGAGATTTCACGTACTATGAAAAACTTTGATTTTGAATACGGAAATAATCCAAAAAACTTTTACTAAAGTAAAGCTGCTTTATCCGAAGTTTATAGTTAACGTTACTGCAATTCCAAAGCTTATGCTAACTACTTGCAAAGGTAAACAAACTGGACCTACTGTACAAATAATATTTGTGAAGGATAACGTAAGATGACAAATTCTAATTTATACTTTCTCAAGACGCAACAAAATGAGCTGAACATCAAGGATGGGCTAGAATAAGATTTTCATTATTTTCGATTTCACAACTTGGTTCTTTTGTAAGATAAAACCCAAATAAATGTACTCGCAAAAGAAAAAGAAAACGTACAAATTCATCGTTTAAGTCTTTCGCGCCAGTGGCGTATATCACCAACTATAATTAAAATATAGAGAAGAGTAGATCAAAATATTTAAAACATCAAACAATAGATATTTGTGATACGAGTGCGCTAAACCCAGGACTCTCGAGTGTTTCGACTCAACGCCCTAGTTAAAAATAAAAATTAAGATTGCTGAACGAAATAAAACAACTAAAAATCCACCCAGGTAGCTCAGATTTTTTGAGACTGAAAATCTTATAGATTGAATATCGCATCTGAGAGGTTTTCAAAATGCAAATAATGACACCGTGTGCCCAACTATAAAACACACGTGTTTACTGGATCTTGCAGTATCATCTTTCCGTCTCCCTATATATTAGAGAGAGAGGGGTACTTGCAAATGTGGCGTTATCGTAACTGTTTATTTGTGTAGTTGTTATTATTTTTTGAGTGTATGTTGGGGACAGGACGTAAAGACAGATCGAGGTAGGGATTGCTCACATCGATGGGTCGTCATTCGCCCGCATCTCACGTCTAGGTAAGGGGCATTGTAATGTTGCGAGTTTTAACATAAGTTAACTCTATAAATTTAATGATTCCTACCTTCTACCGATTTTGCAAGAAGCATTTAGTCGATATAGAGCATATCTAAAGCGCCTAAGAGCTCATTGAGTCTGATTCCAATCATTGAGTCTGATTCCAATCAGACTCCTTGGTGTAGTGGATAGCGTGCCGGCCTAATTCACTGGAATCCGGGGTTCAGATGCCGGTCGAAGCTAATATTTTGCACCGTATCGATTATTTGCAGATCTTTGAATTTCAGAAATATATCGGTGGAGAGCCGGGCATCCCCGTTATAACATATATAACATAGATTTATTCAGGATTCCCTGAGCTCTTTTTAGTACGAAGTAGAATTTCCTAACTCGAAAATTTACCATTAAGATTTTATCCTTTACGAGAAAATATATCTCCAAATTGAAGAAGCTTTTTTTGAGCTTCTGAGTAGTGAAATTTATACAATCACAATGTTTCACAAGACAAAAAGTAAGTTACTCTCAAAACATTCTCGATTCTACTCTAGATGCAATAAATAACTCCCATTAAATAAACAGACTAGATGCCACATCTGGCTGACAATTAAGATTCACATAATAGTTGAAACGTTAGAAAATTGGTCGTTGAGCCACAGAATAGATTCAACCTTCTGCCCTGGAGCGTACGCCATTCAGGGAGACTGCCTCATACTTGAGCTCACCTGACTTTGGCTATTTAACATAAAGCCGCCCACCCTTTTACTGTGGAACCAAGAACCAGCGCAGACCTCAGACCCCTAGCCGAAAAACTCGAAAGCACGTCCAAGGAGTTTAGACACGTACTTTAACTTAATACCACTCTGTGGCAAAACTCAAAAATTAACAAGTCCGCCACTAACGTCCAACTCTAACCAAAGCTCAACCAAAACGAAGCAATCCATCGTTTCGCACAGATTAGCACGCCGACCCAATCTTTCTCTTCGCTACAGCGTAGTTGATCGACTGATCTTTATATATCTGGATTAGACATACAGTAGAAGCAAGTGATCAGCATTGAACAGATGGCTGACATGTAAACGTTCCTTTTGTCCACAATCTCTCCTCTCTTTTCGTATAACACCAACCTTCTTGCGGTCACGTGATTAGCACCACAATAAGAATATGGTGCTATAAGAAAGGGAAGGAAAGAGTGTGGACAAAGGGAACATTTACATGGCGGCCATCTACTTCGTGCTCATTACTTGCTTCTACTGTATGTCTAATCGAGACACATAGAGATCAGTGAGTTGATCCAAAATCGTCTTCTGCGCTGTCGCAGTGTGATGGCAAATAGGGGTGGATTCAGGGCCCTGTCTTCCAATGGATGACAATATTCGTATTGCAGCAAATCCGTGCCGCCTAAATTTGAAGCGTTCACAGGAGCAGGGACTTTGGAAAGTGGGAATCTTATCCGCTTTCCGTCCCCGCTGTAAAATATTTGGTTTTTCCAGCCCCTGCACGAGTTCTTTCATCCTTCCTTTTGTGTTCTCTGGGCAGTACGCTGCAGGTTTTGATCTTCTCGGCTCTCTGGCTCCCTGCGTTGCTTCCCTTCCATCAAGTAAGAGAACTCTTTTTGACTTGCCCAAGGGGATCTGAATCTTTGAGATACAATAAAATCTTAAAATTTAATTGGCACTTGACCAAGCCTTGATCCTTCATGAATGGTCTCCTCGAAGAGGAGAGGAGTCATTTACAATTATATAAAACAGCTCAAAACAAACAAATAATTTGCAGGTAAAACCTGTAGCATTACACTGCTCATTCTAGTTTATTTGAATTGGAAAGGAATGCATTTTTTCGAAGACGTAGGATTCAGTTGTAATAATGTGGAAACAAGTGCCACATTTAAACAGAGGCAGATGTATTTAATTGAATGAATTCAGGAGGATTAATTTTTTAAGTTTGAATCCGCGAGTTTCATCAGGGTGGTTACTTGAGGCAATTTTTTTCCCATTTATTTACTATTCAAACTGTTATGCTTTTTTACAGAAGGAGATCAAGCTGCTAACATCACAACTCAGAAATATTATAAGGAAAATGATACACATTAGAGAGAGAAATTTCCAATTGTCAACAGATACTGGATTGTTGATGTTTCTAAGAAAATCATGCCAAACAATTTTCAAGCTTTTAGAAAATTTCATAGACTCTGAAATGGTAAATATATAAATGTTCGTATAAAAAAAATTAAGCATCAGATCGGCTGAAAGAGGCATTCAATAAATGTCTTGTTCATCACGCTATTCTCTCTTTCACTACTCAAACGTTAAAAGTAATAGAAAAGGAGAAGGGGGAGGGTGTCTTTCTGAACTTGCATTTCAATATAGTATACTTAAAACGGTTAAGTAAAAAGATGTTGCGGATACGTCACCCAGATAACACCGTGACATGATTATCTTATAATAATCATGTAGTGAAGCTGATTCAACTTGTCAAGTCTGATCGTAAAAACCAGTCACAAATGACTTGTTACTTTTGGCACCAAGTTATCAATGGTATAATAATAAAAAAACGTGCCTGTCAGTGAAAAGGATGTCGCATGCAAGTGCCTAGGATGTTATAATCATGTAATGCGAAAAAATTCCAAGGCGGCTACAATATTCGACATTTTTGCATATCTCGATGATGACTTCGAACTGTTGAATACAATTTTTGTACATTAAAAATCTTTGGCGAGATGGTCAAAAAAATGTATGGCTTCTCTTAAATGTGAGTTTTTATCAAAATCGTGGTGTTCGTCAGGCTGATTGTCTAAAACTCCTTTTCTGGTTTTGAGGTTATCTATCAAAAAGTTGGTACACTGGATTTCAGCCGCTATTTCCAACTTTAGAACACCTTACAAGCTGACGAACTACGAGATCGTGACATGATTATCATGTAAAGTCATGGACATAATTATCATGCTACCGGATATTAACTAAGATATCATAATCATGTTATTTCAAGGTGTCACTCGTTACATTGCAATCACATTAGTATCACGTTGTGTGATATCTGGGCAAGGCCTTAACTTTTTTTGAAATTCGGCAAAAATTATGAGTGGGTAATGATTTTCCTGTAGGTTTTCGCGCCCGCAGGCATAACTATGCGCATAATTACGCGCACAGAAAGTATAATATAAAATAATATAATCGTAGTTAAGAAAATACAAAAAAGTGAAAACTTCGGGGAAACAAATAAAATACACTGTGTAAATTTCACTTTTTACAGGGTTGAGGATCTAACTACTGAGTAGGAACCAATTTTCGAGTGTACAGCTGATTAAGTAAAATGCATGAAGTAATAGCTTATTCCACTAGTTGCACTAGGCCTTCACTCTGTATAAGTGTTACAAAATTTTTCTATTATTCTAAAAACCCGAAAGACAATTCTAATGAAATAAATTGTCTATAAAAAATACGTACATATAACAATGGGAACATCCACAATGATTAAGGTCTCTACTGTATATGGTAAAACTCACTCGGGGTACATTTTTTCGTGAAGTTCTCTACGACTCTTAAGGTGAACCCACTATATAAGAACATTTTGATAGTACTCAGACTTGTCACAAGATTATTTGATTCCACTTTTAGAAAACTCAGACCCGTTTGCCATATTATAAGTGTTTAATTTGAAAGTTGTTGATAAATGAGACAGGCTGCTCATTTTAAATTTTTTCTTTGATGCAGAATCCTAAATAGATATTCGAGATCCTTATGACTCGCTGCCGAGTCGCTGACTGACGACTTTTGCTCGCGATCTCATGGCGGGTTAGGTCCCCACTTCTGACATCCAGGCCTTAGATTTCATGAAGGCCTTGGAGACTCGGCCTCTCCCCCTCTTTTCCAGGGTAGACTAGGCCTCCCTACCTATTTTCTCAAACGCATTACTTTTTTTCAATTTTTTGAGTGTAAGAGTTTTTCCAGAATTTGAAAACTGCGCAAAGTGTTTGTAACTCACTTGGAGATTATGGTCATTACATTTTGTATAAGTTGCTTTTGTTGATCTCACAGGGGGAACCTACACCCTTTGGAATTTTTTTTGGAATTCATACTCCTCCCAGTAAAAGGTCATTACCAAACTTGTAATATGCTAAAGTAGTAAGATGCGCTTTTCATCCATTCTCGAGAAAAACGGCTTTAAAAAAATCCACGCACGATACATAGACCGCGATGCAACTCTTTTCAGCTCCTAGTTGGATCAGAGGGTAGCGCTCCGAGTTCGTAATCGGAAAGTCTGGGCTTAATTCCTGCTGCCTGCATTTTTTTCATTCAATTTTTTTTTATTGCAATTGACTATTAAATCTACGTAAATCAAGCCAAAAGATTCATTTTTATCCATAATTTTCATATAAGAATTTGGTTTTATCAACCTTACCACTCTTACGCCAAAAAGGAATGACAAATGGTTTAAATAAATCTTTTGGCTCGATCCACATAAGTTTAATAGCCAATTGCAGTAAAAAAAATTTTTGTGAAGAAAATACAGGCAGCAGGAATCGAGTCCAGACTTTCTGATTAAGAACTCGGAGCGTTATCGCCTGATCTAACCCAGAGTTGAAAGACCGTTGTATCATGGTCCATGTGACGTACTTGGATTTTTTAAAGCCGTTTTTCTCGATAGTGGCTGAAGAGCCTTCTTATTACTTTAGCATATTAAAAGTTTGGGAATGACCTACCTGTATTACTGGGAGGAGTGTGATTGCAAACAGAGTTCCGAAGGGTGTAGGTTCCCATTGTTAGTCTTTTGTGTTACTTAATTCATTCTTATGAGTTTTTTAAGTGATACATATTGTATTATTATTCATATAATAATAAAAATAATTAATAACAATAAATGACCTTTTGTAAAGAAAATAAAATGGTATTATGTAGGCGTCCGTATGAAAAGGGCCCTTATGACCGATATGAAGTTACTTATAGGGCCATATGGGCGGATAAATTCCCCGCATTTTAAGTCTAAGAAGAACCCCTTAGGTTGAAAAACGAGTCTCCGGAGCATTTTTGAAGTTGGAACTTCGAAAAACTGCTTTTCAATAAAAACGCATCTAAAGTTGGCGAGTGCTATAAGTGCACATGTTATAGCTTCTCTTCGAACATGAAATATATCCACTCCCAGCTGCTTTCGGGACATGAGTATAGTGCTAATAGATTCAGTATAGGTCCTTATATGTGACCTGTTGCGAAGAAAGGGACCATAGTCGGAAAAAATCGATTTTCGGGTTTTTTCACTATTAAATATTTATTAAGTTGCTCTTTCTAATGAACAAAACGAAAAAATTCTAAAAACATTTTCTGCCTTACAATTAAGCGACAAGCGACCTTTCACTCATAAATTTTACGTTGTTCACAGCTATTTCAAACGCTCGCCCTGAAAAATCTGGCCTTTCCGACTAAGGTCCCTTTCTTCGCGACAGGTCATATATATGGTTTTGACATGTAAAAAATCTAAGCATTTTTTTATTTCTGCATCCTAAAGCGAATCATAACACCAAAAATAAGAATCAATATAGTATACCTGGGCAATTTTTATTGAAATTTGACCCAAAGACTGGAAGATTCTTGTGGAATTCTTATCTCTTTTTAATGTTCAACCGGTTTTAAGGAATTACAAACTTCTAAACTAAACGATAAATTACCATTTACAGATTCAACCTACCGGAACCGATTTACGTGAACATGGTGCGGGATCCTGTGGAACGTGTGATATCTTGGTATTATTACGTAAGAGCTCCTTGGTACTATGTGGAAAGGAAGCAAATCTTCCCGGATCTGCCGCTACCCGATCCTAATTGGCTAAAAAAGGACTTTGAGTCCTGCGTGTTAAACGACGATCGAGAGTGTAAATATCTCGAAGGGGAAATCCACGAGGGAATCGGGGATCACCGCAGGCAATCACTTTTTTTCTGCGGTCACAGCGAGAAATGCACGTGAGTCAAGTTATCGACATCACTAAGCATTTTTTAAATTTACCGCTTTATAATTTCTGCAAGCGAACACGAAAAGGGAAATCTCTTTCACGGAGTTTTCTGTGAGAAAATTATAAATAATTCATCAGAATTTTAGTAGGGGAGACCGAGGTGAAAGGAGCATATAGATATCATTTTCAGTGAACTACATATTTGAAATCTATAGTAGTTTCTTAAAATCTAAGTGGTTTTATACATTTTCTGAACATTCATGTATCAACTTCATGAAACACGAAGTGTTCCAAAAATAGTAGTTGCGATAAAAATATGAAAATTATCAATTGTGCATATGTCTCATCTCGCCCCATGCTCTGGGGTGAGACGAGACACGTATTGAGGTGAGATGAGACACTTCAACTGTTTGTTATTTTTTGTTAATAAAAGATTATTTTTCGTGTTTTTGTACACAGAAAAGATTACTTAAAGTCTTCTGCGAATAGAAATGAGTATCACGACCACGACGAATCATCATTGAAATTAACTTGTACTTTACATTGTTTTCACGATGGATAAAAAGAGGGATTTTTTCTGCAAAATTTAAAGAAATCATTTTAAATATAAATTTTAGAAGCTTTCTGAAACTTGTCAGTGTCAATAAAAATGAAAGTTTTGCCTTAAAAGTGCTGAAAACAACTTCAAAAATGAATTTTTTTAACAAAACTAATCGCAGGTTAGGAACGCTCAGTGTCAAGCAGAACAAGAGCGTCTCATTTCGCCCCATAAACCCGCCTCATTTCGCCCTGAATCACAAATTTTATTAAAACTTCAATATTGACTTTTATATTAATTAACTGTGAATGAACGCGTTAATACATTAAAGTTCGATAAATAAATTTGACGACCAACCATATGTTGAAAATGTTATGTGTTATATTCAATAATTTCTTTCCGTTTTAAAATAACATAGAATAACAGGATTTAGGTGTTAAATTTCAATCGTTTTCATTTTTAATTGATCTACTTTACTAAATTCTTATTTTATTTTCGAGAAATTCAATATCATTATTTCTGTTGTTCCTAAAAAGAACAGCAACAAAAACCACATAGAAAATTGAGTGTCTCATTGACCCCGAATGCTCATCTCGCCCCGGTCTCCCCTAATAATCAATAACTTTCATTTGTGCAAACATTAAACATTTGTAGACAATTTCTTATTCGTATGGAAATATGTAAAAGTAGCTGTCTGAAATGTTTAACTTTCAAACTAACAAGGAGATGATCAGAGTTGAGATTTTTTCTTAAATATTATAAATTTTCTACTGAGAGTACATTGGATGACTACTTATTTGCCAAAACATTATTTACCACTGACGGCCCGTTTTCGAAAAAATCGACTTTTTAAAAAAAAATTCTTATGGACTGAAATGTTCATTTAACAAATTCTTATGTAAAATTACGTAAATATAACATTTTTCTACCAGAAAAGGCAATTTTTCAACAAAATGCATGAATTCTCAACTAAATAAGATATATTTTCAACCAAAGAGATTTTTAACAAAGGAGTTCAAGTTTCAAACAAGTAGTTGAATTTACGACTAAAAAGATTAATTTTCAACCAAAAAGATGAATTTTCTACCAGGAAATATGAATTTTCAATAAAATAGTTGAATCATTGATCAAAACAGATTAATTTTTAATCAAACAGTTGAATTTTCAACCAAAAATGGTGATTAGAAGAAATTTCTATCAAAAGAGATGAAGTTTTAAATCAAAAAAACGACATTGAACAGAAGAGTTTAATTTTCAATCAAGAAAGGTTTTGCAGTCAAGAAAGAAAAACAATTTCAACCAAATTGTTGAAGTTTCGGCCCGAAAATCAGAATTTTCAACAAAAAATTTCATTTCCAAGCAAACAGTTCAATTCTCTACCAAAATAGTTGAATTTTCAACCCAAAAAGACGAATTTTTAAAAAAACAGTTGAACTTTAAACCAAAAAGACGAAGTTTCAACCAAAAAGGATAACTTTTATACAGCAAAATAATGAAATTCTCAACCAAATAGTAAGGTTCTTAACAAAAAAAATGAATTTTTAAATTAAAAAGACGAAATTCAACTGAAATGATGAATCTTCAACCGAAAAAATGAATTCTTAACTGTTGAAAATTCAAGAAAAAACCGGCGATCGGTTTTCGAAAAATCGACTTTTTTCAATATTTTTTTTTTGATTAAACTGTTTTTTATTAAATTCTTATGTAAAATTACGTAAATATAACATTTTTCTACCAGAAAAGGCAATTTTTCAACAAAATGCATGAATTCTCAACTAAAAAAGATAAATTATCAACCAAAGAGATTTTTAAAAAAGGTGTTCAACTTTCAACCAAGTAGTAGAATATTTAACTAAGAAGATGAATTTTCAACCAAGAAGATTAATTTTCTACCAGGGAATACGAATTTTCAATAAAATAGTTGAATCTTTAACCAAAACAGATTAATTTTTATTCAAACAGTTGAATTTTTAACCAGAAATGATGATTAGAAGAAATTTCTACCAAAAGAGTTGAAGTTTCAAATCAAAAAGACGACATTGAACAGAAGAGTTAAAGTCTCAATCAAGAAAGATTTTGCAGTCAAGAAAGAAAAACAATTTCAACCAAATTTTTGAAGTTTCGAACCGAAAATAGGAATTTTCAACAAAAAAGTTCATTTCCAAGCATATAGTTCAATTTTCTACCAAAATAGTCGAATTTTCAACCCAAAAAGACGAATTTTCAACAAAACAGTTAAACTTTGAACCAAAAAGACGAATTTTCAACCAAAAAGGATAAGTTTTTTACAAAATTGTTAAATTTCCAACAAAATAATTAAATTCTCAATCAAATAATTAAATTATTAACCAAATAATAAGATATTTGAGAACGAAAAATTAATTTTTCAACTAAAAAAACGAAATTCAACTAAAATGATGAATTTTTAACTGAAAAAATGAATTCTTAACTGTTGAAAATTCAAGAAAAAACCGGCGACTGCTTTTCAAAAAACTCTACTTTTTTCAAATTTTTTAAAATGAATTGAACTGTTTTTTATTAAATTCTTATGTAAAATTATGTAACTATAACATTTTTAACTCTCGATTTAATATAAAATTCGCGTTTTTTTAAATCAAAGAAAATTTTAAACTGAATTTTCAATTTTTTTTAAATTAGCGAAAAATTTTAATTGAATTTTCAGCAGTTGAATGTCTAATTTCATCCTGTTTCCAACAGTTAAAAATTCAGATGTTAAAAACAAGTATTAAAAATGTTATATTTACATGATTTTACATGAGATATTAATAAATATACATTTCAATCCATGAAAAAATGTTGCAAAAAACCGAATTTCTTAATAATGGGTAGCCACTGGCAAATAACTTTTTGGCAAATTAATAGTTATCCAATGAAACCTCAGTAGGGAATTTATGAGATAAAAAAATCCCAACTCTGATCATCTCCGTGTAAGTGGGTTTCTGTAAATATGTATGCCCCTGGAAAAATAAAAAAAAATGGCTCTTGCAAATATTTTACTGAAATTTTTTATAATGATGATTTGTTTTTAAAGGCCTTTCAACACGATAGGAGCATTGGAGAGAGCGAAAATGGCTGTTGAAAAACATTATGCAGTAGTTGGCGTTCTGGAGGATGTAAATACCACATTGGCAGTTTTGGAAAATTATGTACCGTTATTTTTTGAGGGAGCAACGGACGTTTACTGGGGTGAATTATTTTGCTTCCACTGAATTTATATTTTTAAAATTTATATCGAATGTTTAAAGATCAATTGTTTTTCGATTTTTTTATAAGATAGAATAATCAATTTTTTTCTAGATTGACGATGGAACCTTTTAGAATTTTGAAAAAACTATTTCATAGGGCGTAGCGTAAAATATTAATTTCAGAAAATAAAACACCCTGGGGCCCTATTTTTTTCTTTTTTACCTAAAAAGCAACTGTATAAAATTTGGTTCCGATTAAAAAAAGTGTTCTGCGGAATCCTGCCAATATTGCCCAGAAAACCGAAAAAAAACATGTTTTTCTTCATTTACTTAAAAATTTTAGTTCTATTGACAAATTGTTTCGATGAAAATCTATGAAATACATCTCTTTTGTTTCACTAGTTTTTTTTTTCATTGAAGCAGCCCTTCTCGAGGAAAATCGAAAAAAGGTTGGAAAAAGTGAAAGAGGATTTTTTGATATTTTTCAAAATCAGCGGACATTTTTAATTTTATTTTATAGTGGACTTTATGAAAAATATGAATCACCATTTTCGACCCTTAATTGGGTAGTTTTTGATTGTTACCCAAAATCTAATAAAAATTGATTTCAAAAAAATATACCTTTTTTCAATTTCTGATGGAAAAATGTTACAAATAAGTACGAAAAACTAGAACCATGCTTACAGGAAAATACAAATATGTAGATACAATAAACTACAACAAAAACTAGAGGAAATTAGAACATCTGACTATTATTTGAACGAATTTTGTAATTTTGCTTCCTTATATTTCAATTTCATATTTCAAGTATTTTTTAAATAAATCGAGTAAACGTTTCTTAGTTTAAAAATGTCTAATACAACGTTCTAAGAACTTGTCCGGATGTGGGAGTATCTCAAATTTGACAAGGATTTTACAAAATATTGAGTTTCACACTTTTTATGAATTTTATAATATTTTTAAAATGGGTTTTTATAGTAATACTTTTTTAATTAACATAATTCGAAGTAGATGCCAGAAAACAAAAAACTCCTTAATTCTAGGCGAATCGATTAACCTTTAACATTAAAACAATTTATTGCACAGTGAAGAAGTTATGGTCATTCATAATATTTAAAAATCTGTTTTTTATAGTAAAATTTTTTCCATAGACGTAAATAAAATTCGATTCAATATAAGAAAAGATTTCTTGATTCGAGGCGAATCGGTTGGCCTTAATATTAATAAATTTTTTTGAAGAGTAAGGAAGTTATGTTCGTTTATAATGTTTAAAAAATTGGTTTTTCATACTAAAATTTTTTCATAAAAATAATTCAAAGTAGATGCCAGAATGTAAAGGACTCCTTAATTCTAGGCGAATCGATTGAGCTTTAATATTAAAACAATGTATTGCAGAGTGGGGAAGTTGTGGTCATTCATAATATTTAAAAATCGGAATCGATTGGCCTTTAATATTAATACATTTTATTGAAAAGTAAGGTAATTATGGTCATTTATAATATTTAAAAAACGATTTTTTATTGTAAAACTTTTTTCATTGACATAAATAAAATTTGATTCAAGGATAGAAAATATTCCTTGATTCGAGGCGAATCGATTAACTTCTAATATTAAAACAATATATTGCAGAGTGAGGAAGTTATAATCATAATATTTAAAAATCGGTTTTTCACAGTAAAATTTTTTCCATGGACGTAAATAAAATTTGATTCAAGAATAAAAAAGATTCCTTGATTCCAGGCGAATCGGTTGGCCATAATATTAATAAATTTTATTGAAGAGTAAGGAAGTTATGTTCGTTTATAATATTTTTAAAAAATGGGTTTTTCGCAGTAAAATTTTTTCATTGACATAATTCAGAGTAGATGCCAGAATATAAGTGTTCTTTAATTCTAGGCGAATCGATTGACCTTTAATATCAAAACAATTTATTGAAGACTAAGGAGGTTATTGTCGTTTATAATATTTAAAAAATTGGTTTTTCATGCTAAAATTTTTTCATAAAAATAATTCAAAATAGATGCCAGAATGTAAAGGACTCCTTATTTCTAGGCGAATCGATTGACCTTAAATATTAAAACAATTTATTGAAGAGTAAGGAAGATATGATCATTTGTAATATTTACAAATCAGTTTTCTATAGTAAAACTTTTTTTATTGGCATAATTAAAGTTTGATGCAAGAATAGAAAAGATTCTTTGATTCGAGGCGAATCTATTGGCCTTAATATTAATACATTTTATTAAAGAGTAAGGAAGTTGTGTTCGTTTATAATATTTAAAAAATGGGTTTTTCGTAGCAACATTTTTTTATTGCCATAATTCAAAGTAGACGCCAGAGTATAAAGGGCTCCTTAATTCTAGGTGAATCGATTGACCGTCAATATTAAAACAATTTATTGAAGAGTAAGGAAGTTATGATCATTTATAATATTTCCAAATCGGTTTTCTATAGTAAAACTTTTTTTATTGACATAATTGAAATTTGCAAGAATAGAAAAGATTCATTGATTCGAGGCGAATCGATTGGCCTTTAATATTAATACATTTTATTGAAAAGTAAGGTAGTTATGGTCATTTATAATATTTAAAAAACGGTTTTTTATTGTAAAACTTTTTTTATTGACATAAATAAAATTTGATGCAAGAATAAAAAAGATTCCTTGATTCAAGGCGAATCGAATGGCTTTCAATATTAATACATTTTATTGAAGAGTGAAGAAGTTATGGTCGTTTATAATTTTTTTAAAATGGGGTTTTCGTACTAAAATTTTTCTTTAACATAATTGAAAGTGGATAACAGAATATAGGAGGCTCTTTAATTCTAGGCGAATCATTTAACATTTAATATTAAAACAATTTATTGAAGAGTAAGGAAGTTATGATCATTTATAATATTTACAAATCGGTTTTTTTGTAGTAAAACTTTTTTTATTGACATAATTAAAATTTGATGTAAGAATAGAAAAATTCCTTTATTTGAGTAGAATCGATTTGTCTTTGATATCAATAAATGTTATTGAAGAGTGAGGATGTTATGGTCGTTTATAATATTTCAAAAAAGGGTTTTTAATAGTAAAATTTTTACATTAACATAAATAAAAGTAGATGCCAGAAATAAAAGGCTTATTAATTCGAGGCGAATCAATTGACCTTTAATATTAAAACAATGTATTAAAGAGTAAGGAAGTTATGGTCATTTATAATATTTTAAAAATCTGTTTTTTTTACAGTAAAACGTTTTTCACTAACATAATTCAAAGTTGATGCCAGAATAGAAAGATTCCTGGTTTGAAGGCCTATAAAATCATTAATGCTTTCTCTATGAAGAAGAAAATATATTTGCTAAATAATCATAATGAAGAAGCAAAGTGCTCTTCAAATGAGCACCAGACAATTATAAATACAAAGTGGAAACACTCGAGATCGACTTCACAGCTAATTTTGTATTTTTTTATACTGTTGTATAGTGTCGTATTTTATTGTAGTTTTAATATTTTACAACAAAGCATGCAAGAATTTATACTTACTTATACTTTAAAAATGATAAAATTGTAAATTCTTATATACCTTCTTGTAAAATATTAAAATTGCAATAAAATACAACAATATGCAAAAAATATACAAAAAAGTACAAAATTAGTCCAAATAATAGACAAAAGTTCTAATTTCCTTCATTTTTATTGTGCTTTTTGGAAATTGATTTTTGTAAAATTTTGGATAACAAACAAAAACTACCCAATTACGGTTTTTATATGTCGAAAATTTTCATTTATATTTTTCATGGACTCTACTAATAAATAAAACTAAAAACGCCCACTGATTTGGAAAAATATCAATCTTTTTTTTCTACTTTTTCACCCTTTTTCGATTTTTCTCGAGAAGAGTTGTTCAATGAAAAACGTTAATAGAAGAAAAAAAAGTTATTTTTAATGGAATTCTACAAAAAAATTTGTTTTAATCGAAACTAAATTTTACACAGTCACTTTTTAGGTAAAAAGGAAATTAATGGGACCCCAGGGTCTCTAATTTGCTGAAAATTGTATTTTATGCTACGCTGCTACGTCCTACTATATAAGAGTCACTGAAAAATTCTTGTCGGAGTAAATATTTGTTGAAATTTCTCTTGATTGGAATTTATTATAAGATTCACTAAGGGGAATTTCTTTTTTAGATCAAGTGAACTCATTTACAAGAATCAACAGAAACTTCTTCAAACCACCGGTCAGCGAAGAAGTGAAAGATATAGTGAGAAGAAATTTCACTCGAGAAGTCGAGTTTTACCAGTTCTGCAAACAACGTCTTCACAAGCAATATAGAGCTCTCAAGTTGACTTATACAACTCCAGAAGGGCATAAAAATACACTTTGAGAGGGATAAATGATCAAACAGTATTTTAGGTCTCTATTACTCAATTGTTATTCATACCATATCTGCTAATCAATTTCGAATGCTTCAAGTGAAAAAAAAATTAATATTGCCAATAAGAATCTTTTTGATACAATATTGATAAATTTTGAAAAAAGGTGAAGTCGCAAAAAGTATTTATATCTTGATTCAAGACATCAAGTTCCATTAAGGGCGTTTATTTGATCCCGGTTTTACGGGGGACAATTTCACGACTAAACGGTTGGAAATTTTGGTCTAATTTTTGGCATACGTATTCTAAATATTATTCTCTGTTTTCTCTCAAAGCTATTTTTTTAGCAAAACCGCTTCTATTTTTTATTTGAAAATTAAAAAAGTGCAATTGTAGTGCGCCTCGTATAAGGCAACCGATCAGGGTGCGTCATGTGCTTTCTCTGACTAAAGACGCTCTAAAGACGGCCGTGCGTCTTTGACCAGAAAAAGCTGACATGACTCACCCTGATCGGTTTTGAAGAAAGGAGAAGTCGCGAGAAGTCTTTATATCTTGTTTAAAAACAATTAAACAAGTGCTATTGTATTGCGCCTTGCATAAGACGACCGATCAAGGTGAGTCATGTGCTTTCTCTGACCAAAGACGACCGAGTGTTTTTGACCAGAAAAAGCTGACAAAAACCTGACCGGTTTTGAAGAAAGGTGAAGTCGCAAGAAGTCTTTACATCTTGATTAAAAACAAATAAAAAGGAGAGTAAATAAAAATTGAATCCAACAAAATTTCGAAAATTTTCAAAACTTCTTTAGATCCAAATATCTCTTTTCCAAAACTGTAATTTCATCAAATTTCATTAAGGGCATTCATTTGAATCCGGTTTTTGCGAGGTCAGATTTTTCGACCAAACGGTTAAATATTTTTGGCTAATTTTTTGCATACGTACTCTAATTTTTTTTCTTCTCTTGAAGCTATTTTTAGGGAAACTGTTTCTATTTTGTTTCAAAATTAAAAAAGTGCAATTGTGGTGCGCCTCGCATAAGGCAACCGATCAGGATACGTCATGTGCTTCCTCTGGCCAAAGACGCTCCAAAGACGGCCGTGCGTCTTTGACCAGACAAAGCTGATATGATTCACCCTGCTCGATTTTGAAGAAAGGTGAAATCGCAAAAGGTCTTTATATCTTGATTAAAAACAAATAAATAGGAGAGTAACTAAAAATTGAATCCAACAAAATTTTGAAAATTTTCAAAACTTTCTTGGATCCAAATGTCTCTTATGCGAAACTGTAATTTCTTCACGTTTCATTAAGGGCATTTATTTGACTCCAGTTTTACGGGGGACACTTTCACGGACAACCGGTTGAAGATTTTGGTCTAATTTTTTGCATACGTTTTCTAACTATTATTCTCTTTTTCTCTCTGGAAGCTATATTTTAGTAAAACTGTTTCTATTGTGTTTGAAAATTAAAAAAGTGCAATTTTAGTGCGCCTCGCATAAGGCAACCGATCAGGGTAAGTCATGTCAGCTTTCTCTGATCAAAGACGCTCGGCCGTCCTTGGAGCGTCTTTGACTAGAGAAAGCACATGACGCACTCTGATCGGTTGCCTTATGCTAGGCGCACTACACTTGCACTTTTTTAATTTTCAAGCAAAAAATAGAAACAGTTTTACTAAAAAATAGCTTCGAGAGAAAACAGAGAATAATATTTAGAATACGTATGGCAAAAATTTGACCAAAATATTCAACCGTTTGTTCGTGCAATTGTCCCTCGTAAAAGTGAAGTCAAATAAATACCCTTAAAATCTCCAAATCACTTGTAAATCCTGATAATAATAATTTTCTAGAATAAAGCTTGAAATAATTATGAATATTTTAGAAGATTCGAGTGGCTGTCTTGAATTAATAATTTACATAGAGCGATAAAACTGGAAAATGTCGTGGAATCGATGATTATTAATTAATTTTTTTTACCTTTTTTTTTCAGAACTGACTTATTGCTCGCTGGAAATCGAGCATATCGTGAATTCTAAAGAAGATTTTGGAATGATGGCTGACAATAAACATTGGACCATAAAAATTGGAATCAAACAAATTTTTTAAGAAATAAGCTTCTGGAAGCAAAATTTGACAAATTTGTTACTTTTGTAGAATATCTGTAGATATTGAACTTTTTATATATCCTTATTATCGAATTAATTACAAATCTCAGCTTGTTTACCCAAACAAGTAAATGCGTGTGATTTAGCTTGTAGGTTTAATCGTTTAATTAAGCTTATGAAATGAAGCATTATCTGAAAAGTGTGCTCATTAATGATTTTGATAAAAAACAAAAAAAAAAAAAAAAAAAAAGATCTGAAGAATGCGTTGTTTACTTAAATTGGTGATATTTTACTATTAAAAAGACTTTTTTTAAATATTCAGATTTTACTTAAAAAATCATCTTACAAATGCAATCGGTTTAGTTTATAATGTGATAAATTTTCAACTTTTATCAAAATCTTTATACATCTTTTACGATTTCATGTAAGGCAGTGATGAACTGTAATATAGAAAAATAGTTGTTTCAAAGAATCGATTCAACAAAAATAATATGTTAATTATGTAAATGTAAACGGAGGTAAAACTGATATCTTTAACTTAAGATTGAATGATCTGGAAAATTCTGTGAAACAAAAGAATACAAAAATTTATATTTAAGTAAATATTAGCAGTATTAAAAATGTTTATATATTTAATATTAAAATTTGTAGTTTAAATTTTGTCACTGCTTTGCAAAATATTTCCTTTGCACAGCTTATATTTTACACTTCCCAGGTTTTGTAAGAATTATACATCCTTTTTATTGCAAAATTTAATACAATTATGGTCAATAAACTTTGTATATAATTTGGCAACATGATAAAAATTGTATTTTATTATTTCAAGGTGAAATTTATGTCTCATGTAAATATAGATTGTGATAAATTACAAAATATACTTTAATTATAAATAATTATGCCCATTTGTGAGCCCTATTTTCCTTAAATATATGTATGAAAAATGTTCTCAATTTTTCTTTATATCCAATCCTTTATACACAGTGTGTCTACTCATCTGGAAAACCTGGAAAACCTGAAATCGTTGGGGAATTTTTATACACCTGGAAAAACCTGGAAATATCAGGAAATTTTTTATATAAAAGAGTTTATATTTGTAAAAGTAACTTTTATAGTACTAGATATAATTTAAATCAAACTTCTTTTTATCATTTGCACTAATCTCAGGAAAATATTTTTTATTCAAGGTATAAATATGTTGAAGAACAAATTTAAGAAGTGATTAATTATGTTTCTAGTATTATTAATTTATCTAGCTATTCGATGGTGATACTTGATACATTTGAAAATATCCTTTAATAATTTGTCAAAACTTCCTAAATTAAAAAAATTAATTCATTAAATTAGGGGCACAAGATTGATTTTCTGCCGTAAAAGATGAATTTTCAATGAAAAATGTAATAGTTGATATTTCGACCAAAAAAGATTCAATTTTTGAACCAAAAACAATTAAATTCAAGCCAAAAATACAATTCTTTAACAAAATAGTTGAGTCCTCAACTAAAACAGAATAATTTTCAACCGAAGAGTTGCATTTTTAACTAAAAAGATTAATATTCTACCAAAAAAGTCGAATTTTGAACAAAATACATAAATTTTGAACCAAATAGTTGAGCTTTAAACCAAAAAAGAGGAAAGCTCAACAAAAAATGTATTA
The DNA here is from genome assembly GCA_032362435.1 of Melikaiella ostensackeni. Classification (NCBI taxonomy): domain Eukaryota; kingdom Metazoa; phylum Arthropoda; class Insecta; order Hymenoptera; family Cynipidae; genus Melikaiella; species Melikaiella ostensackeni. The sequence goes on from JAUMHM010000031.1 coordinate 68,182,311, forward strand.
GTTGATATTTCAACCAAAAAAAGATTTAATTTTTCAACCAAAAACTGATAAATTTAACCAGAAAAGATATTTCTTTAACAAAATAGTTGAATCATCAACTAAAACAGATTAACTTTCAACCTAACAGTTACATTTTTAACTAATAAGATTAATTTTCTACGAAAAAAGTATAATTTTCAACAAAATACATAAATTTTCAACCAAATAGTGGAATTTTTAACTAACAAAGATAAATTTTCTACCAAAAATGAAATAGTTCGATTCTCAGTTTAAAAGATTAATTTTTAACAAAAAAAAAACGAACTTGATACAAAATACTTCATTTTTCCACCAAAAGGATAAATTTTAAACTTAAATGATATATCTTCAACAACAAAAAGTAATAATTTTTGATGAACTAGTTTCAGTTTCAACCAAACTGTTGAATAAAATATGAATTTTCAACCAAGTAGTTGAATTGTCTACCAAAACAATTGAATTCTCGACCATAACAAATTAATTTTCTACCAAAATTTGCATTTTTAACCAAAAAAGATTGAATTTTCACCAAAAGGGATGAATTTTTAAACCAAAAAAAAACGAATTACCAACGAGAGTTGAACTTTCAACCAAGAAAAATTGTTCAGTTAAGGAAGGAAAAATATTTCAATAAAATTGTTGAATTTTTAAACCAAAAAGACGAATTCTTTCCAAAACAGTTCAATTTTTGACCCAAAAATATGAATTTTCAATAAAACAGTTAATTTTTAAGAAAATAGCTGAATCGTCAACCAAAACAGTATAATTTTCTTCCAAAAAGTTGCATTTTCAACCAAAAAAGATGAAATTTGTAGCAAATGAGATGAGTTTTTAAACAAAAAATACGAATTCTTAACAATTGTTCAAATCAAACTCTTAAGAGTTGAATTTTTAACCAAGAAAGATTCCTTAGTCAAGAAAGAAAAAATGTTTGAACCATATTGCTGATTTCGAGATATCTTGTCGATATCCGTAGGACGTCCCTAGGATATTTTACAAATTTTTAAGATACTTGGAAACATTATAAATAACTCATTTGGATTCTGTATTGCTATATTCTGTATCGCAGTTGTTTGAGGGATTATTCGGTCTATCTGTCAAATTCTCTTCATCAGTTTCTTCTTGATTCTCCTGGTGATTTTTTTGAAGATTCTCCTGGTGATTTTCCTGATGATTCTCGTTGTTGTTTTCTTCGCCTTGATTCTGCTCCAAAATTGGTTCAATAGTTGCTTTATTAGCTTCATATAGATAATCTATGAAATCGGGGTGAATTAATTCAATGAGTTCTTTTTTCTTCACTCCCGTTGCAAAGCGTTCTGGTGCGTGACGCAACCAATCTTTGATCTTCCCAATTGCCGACGTCTCTGTCACTCCTTGTCTCCTTGTCAAACTTTCTTAAATATATACAAAGGACACATATAAAAAACTATTTCTGTTTATTGAAATACTCAGTAAAGTGAAAATTAAAAAACGAAACCAACCCATAAGTACTTTGGACAAATTTAGGGCGGAAAACATGTATTTTTCTTTGTTGCTCTGCCAGCTAAATGATGATGCCACATCGTTTGAAATACACTGTAAAAAATGTTTACTGTAATTTTACCACGTTGAATGTGGGCTCGATTATTACCAACGTGTAACGTTGGATATTCACAG
>JAUMHM010000031.1:68184084-68200154 GCA_032362435.1 Melikaiella ostensackeni
GTTGAATGTGGGCTCGATTATTACCTACATTCAACGTAGGGTTATCGCAGAATTTAGGTTATGTTACAGTGTGTAGCGTTGAAATTTTACAAGCTCGTGTTGAATCCCTAACCTCAATATGGGAAATTGACCAGACTCAGTGTGGTAATATTACCGAAAATTTCATCCGTAAAATTACAAACGCTTGTGAATCTCGTTTCAATTTTTTACAGTGTAACTTTAGACATAAGGGTGAACACAGCTTCTTTCAGGTTATGTTAACTAAGACGTACAACAATATCATCAATATTGAACGCCTATATCTTCTATACTATTATTTCAAAGGATACATACCTGTTAAAATTAACCCCTTAACTGGCAGGAAGAATTTCAGATTTTTCTGACGAAATTCTTTTTACGCGTTAGCTTTGATATCCAGTGAACAAAAAATATGTAATTATGTTTTAATCGCCAGTCTGAGTAAGAGTATCGCTTTTTGAACTGGAGTTTCTATTAAAATCCGAATTAACCAAAAAACTTCTTGCTTGGAAAAAAATGTTTCTTTTCAAAAATGTTGTCTCACTCGCGATATCTTTGGAATATCGCCTACGGATATCATTGGGATGTCCTGGGGAAATCCTACGGATGTCCCACATCATTGAATCAGAATATTCCTGGGACGTCCTTCGGATATCCCAGGATATTCTGAGGACGTTCTAGGGATATCCTACGTATGTTCCACATCATTGAATCAGGATATCCTTAGGACGTCCTTCGGATGTCCCAGGATATCCTGAGGACGTCCTAGGGATATCGACATTTCCGCCCTTAAGGATATCCCGAAAATAACATGAGGATATCCCTAGGACGTCCCTAGGATATCCCGGAAACTTTTTAGGATATCCTGCCGATATCCGTTGCTGTGCGGGCATATTCCGATTTTTGTATGTTAATTACTTAAAATTTAACTATTGACAAGTGGATAATAAATATTGGTTATTCGAGTATTATTATATAATGCTTCGAATTTGAAGGGGTGTGGGGTCAATTGTTTTAAAAAATGCAGTACTTGATACTCGAATGGTTCCTTATTAAGAAAAATTGTACATGGAAAAATCTAGAAATATCTGGGGAAAAACCTGGAATTGTCAGGAAATTTTTTTCCAAGATTTGAGTAGACACCCTGAATAATATCTTTGCCCTGAGTACATTTTCGACGGTTTGTAGTATAATATTTTTAAAAATTCTAATGTAGCTTGCCGGAAAATAGTAATGATAGAAAAATTAAAACTTCCTCTAGACATAAATAAATTACAATAGTTTTGTAATTTAAATATCGACGTGTCCAAATGACAAGGTTCCATCTCGGAGAGACAAAATGAAAAGGTGCTAACTCGCGTGGCAAAATCTCGAAGCTTCAACATCCCATGTAAATTGTATTAGGAACATCAGCGCCCTCAACTCTGTAGCAACTTTTCATTTGGTCTCCACGAGTTAGCACTTTTTCATTTGGTCTCTTCGAGATGAAACCTTGTCATTTGGACACGTCGATATTAGTTTTTAACCAAAAATATTTTAGTACATCATTTTCATTTTTTTGCATTATTTGTTTTCAAATATTTTTTTCTTATGAACTATTCCCCATATGAATTTGATTTTCCCTTACTCTATATAAGCTTTTTAATACAATTAAAAACAATTAACGTTTCTTGTAGAAAGGAACTGCATTTATAGCCAAATCAATAATCTAACAAGAATAAGTTGTACTATAATTGTCCAGTTGAATTAAGGCGGGAAACAAGAGCCAATCAGCTTTTACGTTGAGAACACTGGTCCGAAAAAAGAATGAAAGGAAGTTGACGAACCGTTAGATGACGCTAGCTGCTCTGGTCAAAATTCCGCGAAAATTCAAATTGGATAGAAAAAATTGCATTCATTACATAAATTAATAGTAAAAGTTTACATTTTATCTATGAAATAAGTTAAAAGTGTAAGTTATTCAATTTGAAGGAAGATTAATGTACAACTCAATAAAAATGTTGAAAAGAAAAACAATTCCAATTTAGAAAAAACTGAAATCCTAAATTTCTTTCCTTCTAACGCAATAGAAATGTTAAAAATAAAATATTTTCCTCTTCCAATTCAGAAAAAATTGAAAATCAAAATTGTTCTTCCTTACAACTCGATACAAATGTTAAAAACAACCAAATTTCCACCTCCGATTCAGAAAAAAAGCTAAAAACCAAAATTTTATCCCTTCCAATTCAATAAAAATGTTACAAACCAAAAATTCCTCTTCTAAATAATAAAAAAATTGAAACGCAAAACTTCCTCCTTTTCAAATTAATAAAAATGTTAAAAATACCAAAATTTCCTCTTCCAATTCTGAAAAAATAAATATCCAAAATTTCGTCTTTTTCAACTTAATACAATTGTTAAAAACAAAAAAGTGCTCCTTCTGGTTAAAAAAAATCCAAGTCGATAAAAGTCCTAAAAATATAAAATTATCTTTCTTCCATTTCTTAAAATATTGAAAACCAAAATTTCCTCATTTTTAAATCTGTAAATATCATAAAAATCTAAAATGTCCCTCTGTCAATTCAACAAAAAATGAAAACTACATTCCTTCAATTCTAAATTAATATCTTCCAAACTTTCAGAATCTTTGTACTCTCATGGGTTTTATATACCCTTCAAGTTTGGTTAGGATATCTCATAATTTGACTGAGGCAATTTACTTTTAGTGTTCAAAATTTTCCTCTCTTCAAACTCAACAAAAATGTTAAAAATACAAAATTTGCCCGTCTTTAACTCAATAAAAATGTAAAAGATAAGAACGTTCCACTCTCATTTCGGATAAAAATTAAACACCGAAATTTCTTCTCTTTTTTTTCAATTAGAATTGTGAAAATTAAACGTTTTATATATAAATCCTTTAAAATGGAATTATTTTATTCAAAGTCATTTTAAATTAATAATTGATGAATTGTTTTTTATACATCAAAATTCAACAATTCCACTTGCCAGTTTAAAATTTTAAAAATGGAACAATTAAAATTGTAATATGCAAAGTTTAAATTTAGCACTCTAAAATTCCAACGATTCAAAGCTTTCTATTTCAAACAATTTAGTTTCAAAGATTTCATTCATAATTGCTCATTTTAAACAAATAGACAAATATTGCTAAAATTTTTTTAAATATTTCTTTTTTTAATTGAAAATTTTTTAATTTAATAGGTTCAAAATTGAATATTTTATACTGAAACAATATTTGAATAATATTTGAAATTGAACAAAAGCGTTTAAATGTGAATTTGTTAATTTGAAATGATTTGAAAATTAAAAATAGTTCATAAAGTTTCAATCGGACGTGTACATTTATTTTAATACTAAGGTTGTCGAATTGAAACAGTTCAATTTGAACATTAAAATCTGTAAATTGTTTAATTTTGAACAGATTCAGAATCGTCTTGCAAAATCAATTATTGTTCAAGTTTTATACTCGGACTACAATTTATTTTTAAAAATCATAATTAATTTATATTACATTTGATTAACTTAAAATGTTTTTTTATCAAAAATTTTCAATTTTAAACGCTTTTATTTTTTAATTTTTAAATCTTCAAAACTGCATTTTAAAATTCTTAAATTGAAAATGTACGCTTATAAAATTAAGACCTAAAACGGAAAATTTTTAAAGTAAGATATTTTAGAATGACGCATTGTAAACTGAAAAATTAATTCCTCGATTGATTCATAATAAAGGAAGTCAACAATTCAGCTTAATATTTTAAAAAAGTTAAAATCGAACTTATTTTAAATTGTTTTGCATATATCATGCGATATTTCATGTGATTAGATAGATTTTTCTTACAAAAAATTTGTAAAATTCTCGAACAAAAACAAAATTACAGTCATTTGCCACCCTGTATTCATTTCTATAAAGAAAAGCAATATCCAATTTTAATTTTCACGGAACTTTGACTAGAACAGCTAGCGCCACCTAGCGGCCCTATGTTACGTCCTGGACAAAATTGGTCCTGGGCTGGTCCTCGCTAGAGTTCGAAAATTCCCGGTAACATAACGTAAATTCCCGCCTTTCGAACTCCAGTCCTCGCTAACTAGTATTGATCCTCGTTGACTTTTTCGATGCCGACAAATTTGAATTTAGTTTATTGAAAAGATTTGAATTTGATTTATTTGAAATAAAAGTAAATTCAAATGTATTGCTTATCAGATGGTTCGCTGCTGCCAGTGAGCGTTAAAATGCTACCTGAAAAATGGGTAGAAGGTTCCTTGCACAAGGTTAAAACACAACAATTCTAGGCAATAAAATCACTGTTGATTATACAGTTTTGAATTTGGTTTTGAATTCGATTTTGATTTAGGTCACGCACTCTCACATTGTAAAAAAGTTTTAATATTAAAAAATCATTCACAATTTGATTTTAGATTCTCGCAAAGACTCTATATATTTATTCGCAAATAAACAGATCGGACGACAAATATGAATTCAAATTCAGATTTAATCTGAGCGCGACTTTGCCTTTTCCCTCCTTTTATAGACTTTTTACTTTACAGAATTTTATTGATTAAAGTTGGACCGTCATCCCTTAATCATAAAGTCAGTCCCACATACCATCATCAAGTCCCTAAATCCATTATTTAGCTTCTGATTTATTCGAGAATATTTGAAGAAGGAATATTCGAGAACCATGTCGGATGACATCAACCATCTGCCAATTTTTTGATAAAAACATTTTGCAAGAGTCTGACTCAACTACCCTCGCCTACACTTCCCACGCTTTCTGAAAAAATTCAGTTTATCGCTTTTTTTCATCCCAAAATTCCTAACGAGTGATTTCTTTTCGTTCTAAAATTTTCGAGTTAAAATTCTTATTCAAATTCGAAAACTTGTCCAAAATCAAAGTTTTCCGCTCACGATTTGAGTTATATTAAGGTAAGGTAGATTCCTAACATTTCAGCATAGTTGTGTGAAGAATCACGCTTTTCGCAAGATTCGTAACATAATTTACTTCAAGTAATTTACGTGCTTTTCGACAATAATTTACCACGCATTTTAACAACTATGCTAAGATGCTAGGAATCTATCTTACCGTAATTAATTCAGAATTTAAGCGGGAAACTTTATCTTTGGACAAGTTATCGTATTTAAATAAAATTTTAACTCGAAGCTTCTATAGCGAAAAGAAGTCACTCATTAGGAATTTTAGGACTAAAGACAAGGCTATAAAGTAAGGTATATCAGAAAGTGTGGGAAGCGTAGATGAGGGTATTTGAGTCAGACTCTTGCAAAATGTTTTTATCACAAAATTGGCAGGTGCTTGATGTCATCCTACATGGTTCTCGAATATTCCTTCTTCCAATATTCTCGAATAAATTAGAAGCTAACTAATGGATTTAGGAACTTGATGATGGTATGTGGGACTGACTCACTTATTGATTAGCGGTGTTTTATGCGTGGGTACCTTAGGGAGTAGGGATTGACTCAGCCATCAATTGAGGTTATCTCGTGCGTAGATGTGTTTTGAAAGACAGTTTTAAAGGGAGAATATTCTAGTCGAATTCCTACATGTTTACGAGAGGCTAAGTCTATGACTGAGGGATGACTTTCCAACTTCAATCAATAAAATTCCGTGAGAATAAAAAGTTCTATAAAAGGCGTGAAGGGCGGAGCCGCGCTCAGATTCAATCTGAATGCGAATCCATATTTGGCGTCTGATCTGTTTACTTGCTAATAAATACTTAGAGTCTTTGCGAGAATCTAAAATCAAATTGTGAATGATTTTTCAATATCAAGAATTTTTGCAATGTGAGAGTGCGTGACCTAAATCAGAATCGATTATCGCAACTAAAATCAAAACTGAATAAACAACAGTGGTTTTATTGCCTAGAATTTTTGTGTTTCAACTTTGTGCAAAGAACCTTCTGCCCATATTTCAGGCAGCGTTTTAACGTTCATTGGTAGCAGTGAGCCACCGGATAAACAATATTTTGATTCTGCTTTTATTCCAAATAAATTAAATTCAAATATTTTCAATAAACTAAATTCAAATTTGGCGGCATCGAGGAAGTCAACAAGGATCAACACTAGAGGGCGAGGACCAGCCCAGGACGTAACAGTTGTTCTCGAGTTTTTGCCATAAACTATAAAGTTATTCAAAATCGAGTATCGTGATCCGTCTGGAGTTCGAAAGGCGGTAATTTACGTCAGCAACATCAAGAGCTTACCGGTAAGTTACCGGTAAGTTCTCTAGCGATTTCTGAAAACTTGCCGGTTTATTTTCTTCTGAATTTTTTTTTGTTAATTACCGAAAATCTACGTGTGGTTTTCAACATTGTTTGAGAAAAACAAAATACAAAATAAATTTAAAAATCAACTTTCCCGTAAATTCTCGTATCTTCGGTAACTTACCGGTAAGTTTCTTTGTTACCTTCACCAATTTTATGTTACCAAGAATTCTCGAACTCTAGATCCGTCACACTTATTCATTGAAAATCTACCTTTATTTTAAAAATCGCGCATGCTGCGAAGTGAGTCACAAGCGAGTCGCTGCACTCGCTGCATTTTCAACATTTACAATAATTTTTAAGCATGTTCAAAATGGAGGAGAGTAACAGTAAAGTAGACGCCGAATCAAGTGAAACGAAAAAATCATACGCCGGCATTCCGGAGGCCGAATTTGTGGTAATTACAATTATAAAAGTTACCCCTCAATTTTTGTTTACGATTCTAACCTCTATCCAAAAAAGTGTATCATGTTTCACTTCATCGACTACTTCGCACTCAACTATATCAAAGTAACTTCAATCCTGTTTTTAAGTTACACCTTCACCTAAAAAAATGAATTGATCAAATGCTAAATCTTCTAAATAAATTCCCATTCTACGAAACAATCCATAACCTCAAATTTTTGCTTCAAACCGATATAAGTGACAGATCATTTCAGGATATATAGATCCTTATATGGTCACGAAAAAGGGCAAACTTTTATCTGTAACAAATGAATGATTTATTTTTTTTCGTTTGATAAATTACTAATTGTGTTAACGTTATCTTACAGGAAGATGTGGACGCTTTTATGGCAAAATCAGAAAATGATGGCTCGGTGGATAAAGTGTTGAAAAACCTGGACGAGAACCACAGTAAATACAAGTTTATGGAGTACAATTTAATCAACAAGCGAAGAAGGTTAAAAGTTCAAATTCCAGATTTGGAGCGATCATTGCAGATGATCGAAAAGTTACAGACCGAGAAGAACAGCAGTACAAATTTAGAAACGCAATTTTTACTGTCTGAACAAGTTTTCGCCAAGGCTGTTATTCCTCCAACTGATAAAGTGTGCTTGTGGCTCGGTGCGAATGTAATGTTAGAATATTCTCTCGATGACGCGCAAGAACTTTTGGTAAAAAATATTGAAGCTGCCAAGAAAAATTTGGGATTTGTAGAACATGATTTAGATTTCATCAGAGATCAATTTACGACCACAGAAGTAAATATGGCTCGCGTCTATAATTGGGACATAAAACGCAGGCAAGCTGCTAAATCATAACTACACACTTTTTAACAAAATTGTCAAATTAGTTTCAATTTTTGCTTCGCAAATTTTATTTCGGATATGCTTACCAACAGAAATTTGTCAGTGTTTTATGAAAGAGGAGGAATGAATTGATAAATCGCGTTGATAAGAATACTTTGTTGTATCTAGAGTTAAGCTGTTTTAACATTTATTGTTAAATACCGATTATAATAAAGGAGTTTTTAAATAATAAAGCAAATAGAAATTGTTATCACTTTGCAACGAAATCGATAACAAATTGTTGATCAATTTTGTTTAGGAATACTAAACTCAGGATTGTACTCGCTTTGAATTATATTCGCAATTTCTAATAAACTATATAATGAAGCCAAGTTATTTTAAGAAAAAAAATGGTTTATTTTTCAAAATTAATTTTTCTGAATTTCTTCTATTTTTCTAACATTTTTTATGTAAAAGGAAGAACAATTACTTACTGATTTCAAATTTTCACTTTTCTTTAACTTCAAATTTATAATACGCCAATGGCAGACCTCTTATTAATCACCAAGGAAATTATTAACAAGACCGTTATTTTAATGGACATTTTATTGCATTTTCAATATACAACAGCATAGTATTTACCTATAATATATCATTTTCAGGTTCCACCAAGGAAACCATTGAGAATATATTTTTTCTAGAGAAGTCGAGTTCATCAAAACCACAATTTTGGCACTAAAGGTGGCATTACGGTTTTAAGTGATGTATAGTTTTACAATAGTTTCAATGAACCCTCAATTATAATTTTTTAGAAATTTCTAGTCACAGACTAAAGTACTTAACCAATTTATATTGCATTAGTTTTTGAAACATTATACAAAAGTTACTCTTTGGTTGACTAAGCACTGGTGATGGAATGTGAATATCAGCCTATTTTATTCTTTTTATGCAAAGGCCGAGTCTAGGTTCACCGAAATTCGGTGAACGTAGACCAAATATCTTCGGTGTGCCTAGACACTTCGTTATGCAAAAGTAGTTTTAATTCATTGAATTGATAACTACTGTCTGATGTTTAGCTTGCACTTTGTAATTAATTGAAAACCACTCAATCATAATCACAAACTTTATATTCTTTAATTATTCCATAAATATTTCCATTTACATTTCTGAATGATTATGATTAATGGTTTTCATATTTTTAAGGGAGTGTACACATACCGAAAAAATGCGGCTATTTGCACCGAAATTTTGGTACAAATAGCCCCTTTTCCAGGTCCCGCTATTCGTACCGAAAAAATTCGCCTATTCGTACTAAAATTTCGGTACACGTAGCCAAGGCCTGTTTTTAACGCAGAATTTCACTTCTCTACTGCCTAATTGGAAGTTACAATATACATCTTTCGAAACTAGAACAGATGTTTTCATTGCACATTTCAGGCTCAATTTTCTAGACATTTATAACAAAAGTAGAAAAGTAGTTAGATAAATCTATAAATAACCTGTTGAATTATGAGAAGATTTTATAAACCCATTCTTAAATTTTACAGAATTCTCAGTCGAATTTTAAACTTAAATTTTGATTATTAATTTTCGGCTCGAATTACGGAAATAAGTTTTATTTAATATTAATACTGAGTAAAGCCGAAAAATTAATTTTTTGAAAGTCTGATAAATTTTATTGATATCTTAACTCAATTTAAATGTCATATACTCTTTTGGTTGGTCCGATATTTGGCCAGCAAATAAATTCGCCGTTGATAGTAGAATAGACTACTAGAAAAGTAAGTCTTATCTACTATAAAAAAGGAATAGAATATACATTTCAGAATACGTATTACTTATAGGTGTTACGTGAAACTGGGACGATTTAAAGGCACGGGTATGACATACTTTTCTAGAAAGGTAAATTTAATGACGAGTACGGGACTAGTATAAAATCGTGAAGTCTTGTGACAAGATTATTCGTTTCCCACCTCGGCTTTGAATTTTGCGAGTTTTGCTTCTAATTCCGTAACTTTCGCGTGTGATTCCTCCAACTCCTTCCTTAGTGCGTCCGTATCTGAAGAGCTTTCCGTTATTCCTCCCAGGTGTTTTCGGACGTATCTATTTTCTTATTAAGGATTTTATACTCTATACGGTTACACATGGATTTAATGAACATATAAACAATAAGGGGCCCATTGGAAACTTGAATTTTGCAAACGCTACCCCCTAATTTTGTATGTTTTGGTGAAAAAATGCCATTATTTCATTTTATTTTTAAAAAATGGTTTAAAGGTTCCCCTAAGTCGTTTTACGTCTGAAAATTAATTTTCTTAGATTCTAATTTATAAAAATTACAAACTTAAGGCTAAGAAATTCTTTCAGTCCTATAAAGTATTTGTTATTTACTGAAGAATAAGTCCTAAATTTTACAAAAATTTTTTTTTTTAATATTACCGGGCTTAGAATACGAAAAATTGTAATTTCATTACAATTAATATTTGGAGCCCACTTCAGACCATTAAAATTCATTTTCAGACCTAGAACGGCCTAGTGGAACCTCTAAACAATTTTTTTTTAATAAAAGAATATACGAATATAAATGGTTTGATCAAAATTTTTCAGGTATTAACACGGCTAGCCTCGATTAAGTTCAACCCAAAAGTGCTTGCACATCCAGTTTCTCTTTTGTACGTACTTCGGCCATGTCCCCGGGTTATTTTAAGCCAAGAAAGAAAAAAAATCCTACTACGCGAATTTGAGAAAAAACGATTTTTTCACTTTTAACGATTTAAAATCTTATTTTTCTCGAAAGTGTCGCAAAATATGAATGCAGGTTGAAGTTCAGAATTGTGGCCCTTCCTGAAATCTATAAAATTATACCCTTACTAGATGTTTATATTGTGTATTGGAACAAGTTTCTCAAAAGGAAAGAATAAAATAGAAAAAATCGTTTAAAATAGCATTTAGTTTGATGAACTTCAACATTTCAATTTTAAAATCGTTTGTTTTTAGTACACTAACAATGTGACGAACATGTTCCATGAGATTATTAGTCTTCCTGAGCTTCAGAGTAAGTAAAATTTGATTTTTATCTTTAAAATTGAAGAAACATCATTTGTAACGCTTAAAAATCTCATTTTTCTCGAAAACGACGCAAAATATGAATAGCAATTAATGGTTCAAAATTGTTCCACTTCCTGAAATAGATTTTTCTTTCAAAAAAAAAAAAAAAAAATAGACAAATTCGATAAAAATAGGCTAAAATAGCATATAGTTTAACATTGTTACTGAACTAGAAACAAAGATTTAAAAAAATAATATGTTGAAGTTCGTTAAACTAAGTACTATTTTAATCGATTTTTATCGACTTTTTCTATTTTTTTGAAAAATTCTTAAAATACGCAAGATAAACATCTGGTAAGGATAGAGTCTTACAGATTTCAGGAAGTGGACCAATTTTAAACTATAAACTACTATTCATATTTTGCGTCGTTTTCGAGAAAAAATTTTTAATCGTTCAAAATGATGTTTATTCAATTTTAGAAATAAAAAAACAATTTTTCTTTAGCTGAAGTTTATTAACGTACATGCTATTTTAGTCGTTTTTTATCGACTTTTTCTAATTTTTTTTTGGAAAAATTGGTTGAAATAGACCAAATAAATACCTAGTAAGAGTATAATTTTATAGATTTCAGAGAGGGAAACAATTTTCAACTATGAGCTATTCTTACCGTGCGTAGTTTTCGAGAAAAATGAGATTTTTAATCGTTAAAAATGAAAAAATCGTTTTTATCAAAAACGCATAAATCGTACAAAAGAGAAACTGAATGTGCTAGCACTTTTGGGTTGAACTTAATCGAGACTAGCCGTGTTAAGTAATATGTGAAAAATAAACTTCTGGAAAGTAAGATGGGAAGAAATGTTATTTAGATTTAAGCTGGAAATAATATTCCCTCAATTAATTACAGGTTTACTGAATTTATTTTGAATATATATAGATTAGTTTTCTACCTTATTTATTTAAGCATTTTTAAATATAAATTTGAGAAAGGATACTCTAAAGCATCTTCAGGTTTCTCGGTTTCTTCGTATAGCGATACGAGGACTTTCGTGAGGGCGTCCATGACTCCAGCATGTTCAAGATACTTGCGAAATTCTTCGCGTTTCGCGTCGATGGGCTAGAAACAAATAAAACTTTATTTTTAAATATGACATTTCTATTTTTGTGACAAAACTTTTTTTAATTCACATATTGACTCGTGATAGTATTATTATTATTAAGAAAGTAGTTTAGATAAAATTCTATACTATAGATAAAACTATTATGCAACAAATACTTTTTCGGATATATAAAATGAATATGAAAAATCAAAATACACTGAGAATAAAATTAACCATGCGACAAAAAGATAGAAAAATTCAAAATGCAAAGATCTGTACTTTGATATCTGTAGAGCTATAAATCATTCCATTCAGGAATGAGAAAAATTATCAATTCAAGCATATTGTCTATTATATTCACATTTTTAATTGCAGAAAATATTGTGAGAAAATAATGTGTAATTTAGAATTCACTAATTTTGAGGTTAGGTTTTATTCTTGATCGTTTTCTTAAATTATTGACATAACAGTTACCTTGTAATTAGACATTTCGTCGTCTTTACAGTTATTCTATTATATTACAGAGTTTCCTCTAAATGAGATGGATATTGACGTAACCAAACAACTTTTTGTGCACCTGATGACACAACTTTTAGACACACTCGTTTGATACGTTTCGATTTTCTGACATTCGACAAAACAACCTCAACGAATCAGTCGCTCCGAAAATTATGAGGATTATAGCAGATTAAGGAAAGGAAAAATTAATGTGAAGTATTTATGGATTAAGGAGAAATGACGTCAGAACCCTTGCCGAAAGTAAATAAAACTTTTCGTAGAAGTGAAAACACTTCATTGAATTCAATAAATATTTCGAATTCTTCGTGTGTCCTAACCTTATCTTTGGAGTATGACTATTGTTTTGATGGATGAATAAACCGAAATTATAAATACCAAAATGATTTTCGAATCGCGAATGCTGATTTTACAGATGATAATCACAACTTTAATAGGAATTGCTTCCTATATCGGTGATAGATTCCTACAAGAGAAAAATGAGGTTATTCGAGCTCTTTCTGACAATTTTACTCATGCGATAGTTGGCGGTCTCACGTGGTCACTTATTTTAATTTTGTCAAAAAAGTCTATTTTGCAAAATATTTCAAGTGTTCTTATCTGCTTTTTTACTGCATCATTTGTGGATGTTGATCATTTTTTAGCGGCAGGAAGTTGGAAATTGCACGTGAGTATAATTCGTATTATTTGAGAGATTTCTTTACATTTTTTTATGAATTATTTATCTTATTCTATATACATTATAAATTTTAAAAATGATATATACACTTTAGTTCTTACCTTTGACATTTTTCTAAAATTTCTTATGCGATCTTGTGAATTCTAAAAATGTATAAAAAGGATTTTGAGTGTATAAAAAACTTATAAAAGATGTAAAGAAAAAAGTTGAAGAAAAATAATAATTGAAACTCGCCTAAATTTTTATAAAAATTGATGAAAAGCGCCATTAGAGGGAGAATACTTTTTAAAATATTTTTAAAATCTTTATTTGTTTTTGTTTTTATATCTATCAAACAAAAATTTGGTTTATCTTCCCAATTATTTTTTAATGAATTGTTCATGAATAAATTAATAAATATGATTTTTTCATTTTTAGGATGCTACGCATTCGCATACGCGAGGGTATCTACATTGTTCAACACTACCAATTATGATATGGCTCATCCTTTTAATGTATTCTAAAACCTTTAACCAACGAAATGTAGCTAATTATGGTTGGATAATCTTATCCAGCTTCTTGAGCCATCATATAAGGGATGCAAATAGAAGAGGCATGTGGTTTTGTCCAATATGTTCAACTCCACCGATTCCTTATTATTTTTACTTAAGTTTAAGTATGGCTTTTCCATATATTGTACATTTTTGTATGAATTTATTAACGACTCATTCCATTGAATTTAAAGAAAGTATAGTTAATATCGTTTAAAGAAGACTTTTAAATCTATATTTTGTATCAGATTTTATTAGCTAAAATTTATGTATTTGAGTTGTAAAAATAATCTCAAACGGAAAAATGAAATGTATATAAATAATGAGATAAAAATCGGAAAACAGAAGAAGCTATATTTTTATAATAGTTATATGACCAGGAGAGCAATGAAATCAAATCTCGTATAATTTTATTTTTGAAACAGTTGTAAATCGAAAATTTTTGTATATAAGATCTATTTTTGCTTTTGCGATTTAAAATTTAAAGAAATAATAAAAATATTTTCTGTAATCTTCTGGTAGTAGGAAATTTAAATGCTTGAAATGAGTATTGTTCCTTTCAAGATATTGTACATTTTCGTATGAATTTATTAATGACTGATTCCATTGAAATTGAAGAAAGTTTAGTTAATATAGTTTAAAGAAGACTTTAAAATCTATATTTTGTATCTGATTTCATTAGTTGGAAAAGCTTCCAAGACACATTTGTTTTTATCCAATAAAGGCTTTCGCTTTATTTCCCGCAGAATATTTACATGTTTTATACCTATACACATGCCCATACAATACATGGATTGCAGCCAAAAAGTTTGAGCATTTTATCTCCCTTTTTTGAACTGTTTATTTGGATGATGCAAAATGAAACACAAACATAATTTTTTGTACCTTTTATTTTGCAGAATTTCGCATATTTTGCATAGAATTTTCGATGGTTAAAACCAAAACAGCGAGTCTCATCCAAGAATAATAGAAAGCAAGTTTGTATGTCTTTTGAAAAGTTACAATTCCTAGTTAGACATTTTTACGTATTTCGCGTCGTTCGGCTCAAAATGGGAATTTTCGATTTTTTCACAGAATTTTCGATGGTTTAAACCAAAAAATAGTTAACAGCAAGTTTGTGGGTCTTTTAAAATGGTAAAATTCCTCCTTTAAACGTTTTCACGTATTTCGTGTCATTAGGAACAAAATTTGAATTTTCGGTTTTTTCACATAGTTGGTGCGGCACTCTTAAAAAAGGCTCAAATTGTAAAGAAGGCATGAAACTTTGTATATGTGTTCTTTTTGACATAAAACAGGTTTTAGGATAGGGTGCCAAACAATTTTTGAAAATTATAAAAAAAACGGGTATTCTTTTTTAAATCCGGTATTTTCTAAAATAATGAAAACAATTGTGGAGGGTTCCCTAAATTTTCCAAATTCGGAAAAAAGTTTGAGAAAACTAATAAATTAACAAAATGGCGGCTATTTTTCTGAAAATCCAAAATTTGGGTTTTTTAGAAAAAGATGCTAGATACGGGAAACATTTCGAAGTCCGAATTGTTTTCCTTGAAAAGACCTACAAAAAGTTATTTTTTCATTTTTCGATATTTTGAACTGTTTGTTTAAGTACGATTTTTAGTAGGTTTTTTAAGTAAAAATACGCATTTTTTGAGGTACTTAGAAAACGATTGAAAATATCAAAAAAATGGAAAAGGAACTTCTTGTAGGTTTTTTTAAGGGAAACAATTTTTTCTCTTTAAGCTATCGAGTCATTCGGCGTAAAATTGGGATTTTAGATTTTTGCATAGCATTTACGATGCATAAAACCAAAACCGTTGGTCAAGGAAAGCTGGTTAACGAAACTGTTCTTCCTTTTAGGACCTAATATTTATTTTATCTAAAATTCATTATTTGACTGAATAACAATTTTCTATAATTTTTATTTATCATCCTAATTGCCAGTTTACCTCATTTATATACCATATTTCCGAATTATTTTTTGTGCTACTGTTTATTCGAATCACCATTTGTCATAATTTTTATAATACCGAATTCCTGTTTAACATCTTGTCACGTAATTGGACTTACGACTGTACAACATTGGGCTAAGATACAAGTAGGCTGTTCTTGCACCCAACCGCTCAATTACATTTTCTTAATCTTAAGACATGAAACATTTTCTTAGGTCAAAAAAAAAATTGTACCGTCCGCATTCGTACACCAGGCAGTATCCACTGCTTTGACTGTTGCTTTGTCTCGTATGTATAGTGGTGGATCCAGGTTTCGTCCAGTCACGACTCGACACAAAAAGTCCTGCGGATTCCGATTAAATTTCGCCAAACACTGCGCTGAAACTTGTTTCCGGTTGCGCTTTTGTTCGAGAGTGAGCAATCGCGGGACCCAACTCGCACACACCTTCTTAACCTCCAGTTTTTCGTGCAAGATGTTATAGATTCGTGCAGTGGAGATGCCTATAACCTTAGAAATCTCACGCACCTTGATTAGGCGATCTTCCATAACCATATGATGAATTTTTCTCACCATATCTGTGGTGGTGACCTCAATTGGGCGTCCGGAGCGCGCTTCATCTTTAGTTGTGGTTCGGCCACGTTTAAAATCGTTTCAGTGTTGCCGCGTCGCTGGCGCTATAAATCCGTATATTACTATAGCGAAGGGGTGGGGGTAAACGCTAAAATATCC